>CM033477.1:81484964-81784562 GCA_019447015.1 Hymenochirus boettgeri
TAAAGGGGAAGTTGATGTGATAGGCGCTAAAGGGGAAGTTGATGTGATATGCGCTAAAGGGGGATTTGATGTGATACGCGTTAAAGGGGAAGTTGATGTGATAGGCGCTAAAGGGGAAGTTGATGTGATAGGCGCTAAAGGGGAAGTTGATGTGATACACAGTAAAGGGGAGGTTGATGTGATAGGCGCTAAAGGGGGATTTGATGTGATAGGCGCTAAAGGGAAGTTGATGTGATAGGCGCTAAAGGGGAAGTTGATGTGATAGGCGCTAAAGGGATTTGATGTGATACGCGTTAGGGGAAGTGTGATGTGATAGGGCGCTAAAGGGGAAGTTGATGTGATAGGCGGTAAAGGGAAGTTGATGTGATAGGCGCTAAAGGGGAAGTTGATGTGATACGCACTAAGGGGGATTGATGCGATTCTCGCTAAAGGGGAAGTTGATGGCGATATGCCTTAAATGGTAAGTTGGTGTGATACTGTTAAAGGTAAAGTTTGTTGTGACATGTTAAAGTGGTAGTTGATGCAGTGTGCATTAAAGAGAAAGTTGGTGTGCTACGCCTTAAAGGGGAAGTTGGCGTGCTACGCCTTAAAGGGAAGTTGGCGTGATACGCCTTAAAGGGGAAGTTGGCGTGATACGCCTTAAAGGGGAAGTTGCGTGATACGCCTTAAAGGGGAAATTGGCGTGATATTCTTAAAGGAAAATTGATGTGATATGCCTTAAAGGGGAAGGTGGTGTGATCGTGTTACAGGGTTGTTGTGTGATATGTGTTAAGGGGAGTTGGTGGTGTACACCTTAAAGGAAAAATTTATGTGTATATGCCTTAAAGGGGAAGGTGGTGTGATACGTGTTACAGGGATTGATGTGATATGTGTTAGGAAGTTGGTGTGATATACCTTAAAGGGGAAGTTTTGGTGTAATAAGCCTTAAATGGGTAGTTGGTTTTAAGCATTAAAGTGGAAGTTGATGTAACATAGTAACATCAGTAACATAGTAATTAGGTTGAATAAAGACATTCGTCCATCAAGTCCAACCTATTCACTTTTTTTTTTTTTTTTTTTTATTTATTTTTTTTTTAACCCTACCTAACAGTTGATCCAGAGGAAGGCAAAAAACTCCAGCTAAAAAGGGGGGGAAAAATTCCTCCTGACTCCAAACGGCAATCGGAAAGTATCCCTGGATCAACCAGATCTATATGCATTAATACCAGTAATTCTCAATATTTTTTAGTTTTAGAAACTTATCCGCCTTTTTTAAAGTTATTCAATGAACTTGCCATTACCACCTCTGCTGGAAGACAGTTCCACAGTTTACCGTTCTCACTGTAAAGAACCTCTCCTAACTTGGAAGATGAAACTTCTTTTCTTCCAACCTTAAAGGATGTCACGAGTCCTCTGATATGACCTATTAGTGAACAATGCACCAGAGAGTTCACTGTATGGGCCATTAATATATTTGTATAAGGTTACTTTCCCCACGCAACCGCCGCTTCTCCAATGTAAACAGCCCTAACTTGTCTAATCTGCCTGCATATTCAAGCCCCTCCATTCCCCTTATTAATTTAGTTGCCCTTCTCTGAACTGCCTCAATTTCCAAGATGTCCCTTTTGTATATGGGATTCCAAAACTGCACCGCATATTCCAAATGTGGCCTTACCAGTGCCTTGTAAAGAGGGAGAATAATATTTTTCTCTCTTGATTCCATTCCCCTCTTTATACAAGACAATATCTTGCTAGCTCTAGCTGTTGCTACCTGGCATTGTTTGCTACAGCTAAGTCTGTTTATCTACCAGAACCCCCAAATCTTTTTCCATTTCAGATGCACTTAAACAGAGTTATTTATGGTGTAGGTGGCACAGGGATACGTACCATATCAACTTCCCCTTTAGCAATGGGGTACAACACCTCACATTAATTATTTTTTAGGTAAACACCAACATTTTGCCCTCAAATTTGCACAACAATAGCCCCTCCAAATGTCGTGAGGTATGTCAATTGGGATGAGATCTGCTCTAGAATCCCTGCGTTTGTGTGGGCACCCTGAAGTTAACCAATTTGGGTCAGGTTAGGAAGCTGGATTGGTCAGGTTCGGATTGGATCTAGAGGCTAGTGTATTATAAGAATAATGCGCCCCTATACATTATAGGATATTACGTTCCTATATGATCAGGGAACTCCTTGGTGGCGTAATATCCTATATTACACTGTAAGGGGCGCATTATCCCTGACACATTATAAAATACAAACGAATAATAAAAAATTAAATTTAAAAAAAACACAATACATCTTAATCTAAAGAGGTAGAAAAGTTTCAGGTTTATTGTTTTGAAACATTTTATTGGAAACTGTGTTACCCAATGGGAGATGGCCTAGGACGACTGCAGGGTGGATAGCGATGCCCATGGCAGTATAACAGGTATCCCACCCCTCTCGGGAGTCACAGACTCCCACCCTGCCACTTCATGCTTCTGGGCTGGGTGGGAGAGGTGGGTTAGGGGGCCGTGGACATGCGGTGTCGCTGACATCATGTGTGGGAGAACTTGTTGTAGGAGGTGGGGGAGGCGGGGTTAGGGGCCTTTTGGGGGCGGGGGGTGGCAGTCTTGGGGCGTGGTGGGGGGACATTCAGTACTCCTCTCCGTTACGGGAGTTTAGGGTGGTCTCGTGGGACTCCCGTAAGGGATGGGGATACCTGGAGTCTCCCTGACTTAGGGGTAGTCTCCCCCACACCTGTGAGACCACCCCAAACTCCCGCGACCCGGACTTACCCAAAGAGTCCGCCTCCGGAACGCCTACTCTTGCCAGTTACGCCCATAGCCACGCCTCTTATGCGATGCAATTTACCTCACACAGGCACACCCCACCCCCTTTGGTGACACCGTCACGCCCCGGCGTCTCAGGATAGGAGCGGGCTGAGTGGTTATTAAAGGATTGTGACATTGGTAATACGGTGAATTATATTTCCAATAAAGTTACATGTGAACACAATGGCCCCTGGATTTAATATGGCATAGGAGTTAAATAGAGCCTGGCTATGGAAGGAAAGAAAGGGCGTGTCTTACCTGCCAGTGCAGCCTGATTGGTCCGCTCCTTTCCCGCCTTCCGCCCTCTGTTACCGCCCCCTCTGTCTCCGGGTGCCGTTGCGTTGCTCATGGGTTTCTTTGGTTTTTTTCCTGTGTCCCACCCCCTGTCTCATTGGCTGGTTTGTATTCCGGAAGTGAATGTTCCACGCAGTCCATTGCTGTCCTCAGCGTGAGTGCTTCTGTGTTTTTGTGACTGGGTTGTAGGTGCTGCCATGCTGCTTACTCCGCCGGAATGGGGATTGTCTTATTTATCCCATTGGGTTCCTTCCATGGTGACTCGTTCCTGTACACAGTGACACTGGGACCAATAGAACTTCCCATGATGGCAACCAGCATGGCAGCTCCTGCAGTTCATTATTGACTTCCATGGATATTGATGTTATATGGCCCTGGACACTATTAAGGGGAAGGTAATGAGTTATTATGTATGTATGTATGCAGTATGTTTTTATGTTGTTTGTATGTGTAATTTTATTTATAAAGTGCCACTTGGGTACGCAGCGCTATACATTATAAAATAAAGATTATACAAACAAGTGCTATTATACAGTTTATAAAATTAAATTTCATCATCGGTTAAGAATATATATATATATAGATTGATATAAGTGCAGCAAGCCTGACACATTAGGAATGAGATCCCTGCCCCAGAGCTTACAATCTAAGTGGGGAGGACCATACCGATACAAGTGGGGGATGTGCAAAAGTGCTTGAGGTGGGTAACAATCATTTGTTGTGCTGATGCTCAGAAAGGGTATTGAATATGATTCTGTGTTTGATGGGAAGCCATCCTATGGGGGTTGAGGGTTCTCTTTGGGGGAGAGCGAGATGATCCGAGCTGCCATTGGAACTATGTTTAATAAATTCTCTCTGTATGTTTCTTGGCTCGTTCCCTTGTTAATACTTCATTGGGTTCAATGTCAGAATACTGTGCCCAGCCCATGGGAGTTGATTTTGTGGGTTACGTTCGCCTTTCTAGCAACGGATAAACTGGTAGAATAGGATCCAATATCCGATGGGCACCCCTGTTTAATTAATAACCAATGGGCACCCCGTGTTTAATTATAACCAATGGGCACCCCGTGTTATAATCCACCATGGGCACCCCGTGTTTAATATCCGATGGGCACCCCATGTTTAATATCCGATGGGCACCCCATGTTTAATATCCGATGGGCACCCCATTTTAATATCCGATGGGCACCCCTGTTTAATACGAGCACCCCTGTTTAATATCCGATGGGCACCCCGTGTTTATTATTTCCGATGGGCATCCGTGTTTAATTAATATCCAATGGGCACCCCGTGTTTTAATTATAACCGATAGGCACCCTGGTTTTTTAGTATACGATGGGCACCCTGTGTTTAATTAATATCCGATGGGCACCCTGTGTTTAATTAGTATACGATGGGCACCCTGTGTTTTAATTAATACGATGGGCACCTGTGTTTATTATATACGATGGGCACCCTGTGTTTAATATCCGATGGGCACCCTGTGTTTAATTAATTCCGATGGGCACCCTGGTTTTATTATATCCGATGGGCACCCTGTGTTTAATATAATATCCGATGGGCACCCTGTGTTTATAATATCCGATGGGCACCCTGTGTTTAATTAATATCCATGGGCACCCTGTGTTTAATTAGTATACGATGGGCACCCGTGTTTAATTAATATCCGATGGGCACCCTGTTGTTTAATTAATAACCGATAGGCACCCTGTGCTTAATTAATATCCGATGGCACCCCGTGTTTAATATCCGATGGGCACCCCGTGTTTAATCTCCGATAGCATACTGTTACATTTAATATTCTACATGGCCTTTAACCAAATGTTACTGGGGGTTTGTTTTACAGGTGCAGAGAATCTGGGCTCTGGAGAGAATGAAAAGGTCACTGTGCCATGGAAGGACATGAAGAGGTCAGACCATTTATGGCAGCGGATGAACGAGGATCCTGCGGAGAAGAAGGTGGCGGCAGTGGATGGAGATGGAGACTTGTATTAGCGATGTAGACAAGACGGGTCCTTGTCTTCAACAGATTGACAGTGATGTAAAGTTGTCAGTGGACCAAACTGTTCATAAGAGGAGATGGAACGAGAGGAGGACCATGGTCATTGCAGTGACAATGAGAAGGTAACAGGACTAATAATGAGGGACATTGCTACCACGAGGAGGAACCTGCTATAAGCGGGACAGTGGCTGGGTATATGGAAGGAGAGATGGTCCATAGCAGTGACAATGAGACAGTAACCGTACAAGTAAAGAGAGCATTGCACCATGTGCTATCGGCAAGGAGGAACCTGCTGAGAGTGGAACATTGATGGAGACTGTGGAAGGAGAGAGGTTCATACCAGTGGCGGAACGTGGAGGGAAGTTCTGTGACGGAAATGGATGTCACACATGGGGCCATCCGTAATAAGGAGACGCCTGTAATTGTGGAGAAAATTGAAGAATTGAGGCCAGTTGACGGCCAGTTGATAACAATGGAGCAATGCTCTGAGACAGGAGTAGACTTTGCCTATTGCACTGATGGTACGAAAGACCAAGTGTAAGGGGAGTCGGTGAGATGATGGGGAAAAATCGCAAGATGAAGATTTTCAGGGCCGGTTGTTAAGGTACCACGATTAGCAGCCAATGCACCAGTCTGTGATGTCTGTTCTGGGGATACGGTGGAAGAAACCTTGATGGAGGTGTCCGGAAGCAACCCATGGAGACACCAGCAGAGCCAGAAGATGGCACAGGGAATCTGGACGAGACATGTTTGTATGGAAAACCAATTAGATTACATTTACATTGAGTAGGAAAGTAACACATGTGCTTGGAGTGCCAAGTTTTTACCACTGTGGTTTGTCATCTTCTGTGTCTGATATTTCTTCTAATTGCAGATCACTTGGTCCTTCTGTTTATGTCCCATAACATGTCCTCACCCTGTCCTTCTCTTACATTTGCCTCATCGCCTGTGGGCTCACTGCGGGCTTTATTTATTAACCCACAGTATCGGAAAGATATGATGCTAATATGATATAATAATACTGCGAATTATTGCAAAACTCGCCTGCAGTCCTACATTTACGGCCTCAATTGTACACTTACGTTCGGGGCCGCACAGTACCGCTGTGATATTGAACAGGCAAGACAGAGAGGTATCTGTACTTTACAGCACACCGTACTATAAAAAAAACGCACTTTTTAAAGGTGCGGTATCATGAAATATCAATACAGCAACTTAATAAATATGGCTCTGTGTCCTTTGTCTGCCTAGTTTTATCTCAAATCAGAACTTCCCGGTGAGCTCACTCCACCGCAGATTCTTCTGACATGTCCCAGTTGCTTCTGGGTTTAAACTACGTTATATATATGCCGAAGCTTTCAGGAACTGTCAGAGGAGTCTGCGGAGGATTGAGCTCACAGGTACGTTTTTCCTATCTTTGTTCCCTGTTCATGAAGGAGAGAGGTAAGACATTGCTCCTTTACCTCCCGTTCTTCAATAAATGGACAAATGTAACCCCCAACTTTTAGTTGTCTTAAATAATGTTGCGGATGCCATTCTATCTTTATATTCCTTCTTTTCCACCATTGCACTGGTTCAATTTGCTTTCAGGGATATATAAAACATGGTGGTGATGAATGAATACATTTCTGGTCCTTTTCTAGCTCGGCTCAGTACGAATTTTCTCAGACTCCGTGGGCTCTGGCGGGTGCTTGGCAGGAATATTCACGCTACCTGAGAACTTCCTAAAAGGCTGCAAATGGTGAGCTGGTTTAGGTATTCGATAAACTTCTCTAGTGAAAATTCGGTAACCCCCACCTCCGTGATAATAATCAGGAGCGTTGGTCTCTAGTCAATACGATTGAATGATGAGTAGGACCATAGTAACTGTAAGTATTTGGGCCCACATGGACAGGGTGGTAAAGAACTTAATTCTCCTGTTTTTTCAGGGCACCCGATGTTCCTGCCTCACTGACCAACAGTGATGATAACATTCTGCGGATATATACCTTCCTCCGAGCTATACACAGTAACTGGGAGATACGGTGAAATGGTACTTAATCCCTGTTTGAGGGGGAGGGCGGGTTACTGTTCTCCGTAGATCAACAGGAAAATGTGGTTCTGTTCTGTTTCCTAGTGCCCCGTCCTCCGTGGCAGAAGGTGACACCATATATGACTATTGCTGGTATCCAAAGATGAATTCCTCTGAGCCCACAACCTGTTGTAAGTATCTCTGATCCCTGCCCATGTCTCCTTTCTCACCCTATCCTGTGTACATAAAGCTAGTCATAAGGAAAACATCTGAGGACATTATCTAATTGTGTGTGGTTTTCACACCCAAAGATATTAATTGTGATGCATTTAACTCATCTATACATTCTTACAAGTGTAGCAGGTTTGACGGTGCTGGGAGATGTGTGTAGTGTGAACATTGTGTTACCGTGTGTAGTACGGAGTTTTGTGTCACCTTGTAATTTCACATACACAAGTGCCAATAAAGCTCCCAATCCAGAAGAGTCTATAATTTCATTATAATGTGTACATTTTGCAGTATGCACCTCTTGTGATGTCCCTAGAGGATTGCACCTACCGCCTTTTAGCAAGTTGCCCTACTTACTGTGCTAGTGTGACAGACCTGTGTGATCTATCGGTGATGTGCATTTTTAGTGTCGCGAGTAGCACAAAGATATCCGATCCACTGTGGGACGCGTTTCATGGCAACCGAAGGCATCGTACAGGCCTTACAATCACTTGGTAAGTGTTCTCGTTGGGGAAGCTCTAGTCTAAACTCTCCTTAAAGGACAACTCCACCCTCATACTAACATCTTTTAGAAAGAATGGCCTCTTTAAAATATGCCTCATGGAAACTGAGCCATTTAGGAACCTGTACTGAGCCTGTCTGAGTCTGGGCATGCTCAGAAGGGCAGACAGGGGATTAACATTCAGTCATTGGCTGTATGTCAAATGTCAAATCCATAACTGACAGTTACTAACTGGAAGAACCAGGAAGCAGAAACGGGGGAAACAGGACATTGTGCAGGATTTCAGGTTAGACTTACACTTTCACATTTCAAACTATTACGTTTGGGTTTTGGGGGGTGATTTACCTGTATGTAAGTTTTCATTTTAGGGCTGGACTTGCCCTTTAACTTAAAGGGCATGTCCACCCTTAAACAAAAAACTGGTGACTTGTCTGTTATCATTCTGCAACCCCACTGCTATTTTTACCAGTTTATTACTGGTATTTATAATTGTTAATATGAGGTTGGAAATACCAACAATATAGTCTGAGCTCCATTTAACAGCAGGTTTATATATATATATTACTCTGGCTGAGACTACCCTGTTAGACTGTATCTACAGCTCCTTATCTGGAAGTGTTAGCTAGGTACACATAGTACCATATGTGACGTTCAACGCTATTGGAAACTGTTGTTTCGCGGATATACACACCGTACAGAAAAAGGACTGAACCTGGATTGGCCCTTAGTCGGTAATGTGTTAACTGTAAGGGGCTGTACAGTGAGAATGATGGGGCTTATTACCGAATGTGTGGATATTTACAGTCTAACTTACAATTCGTACATGGGAGCTTTATGAATGAAATAACAGCTGCGATGAAACATTTAAAGGGCAATTAACTCCCTAACAAACTTGCAACCATACAATGTGGATCCCCAGAACCCTTTTTTCACAATACTTACCGTGTCTCCCAGATTAGTGCTAAAGCCCGCCTCCTAGACGGCCCAGGCCATGATTAACATATCACTTGTCATTGGCTGGTGTGAATTCTGTTACAACCCTCTCTCCTCCGGTTAATTAAACAACTTGAACTGTTCGTTGCTAGATACAGCCTACATAATCAAGCTGATCAAGGATGGGGTGGAGGGTGTTTTTCACATGCGATTTGAGTGACAGTTAGAGGCAGACAGAATCTTACGCCCCCTCACAGCATTGCTAATTGAGGGCAGAGAGAGGCTCGAAATCAGGAAAAAAAATGTATGGGGAGGGCTGCGTACCTTTACTCTTTCTAAAGCAATTTTTTAAAAAATGCATTGAGGCATTACAGTTATCCTTTAAATTTCTGTCCTCCGATCACCTCCATTACGGATTTGCGTGCAGCCATTGTGGGTTACTGCTATACTCACAGCCTTGGCTAGCATCGAGGGAACCCAAGTAATTCAAGGTAAATGCCGTCTTACAGGAGCGCCGGAAAAAAAAGGTAAGATATGTGAAAACCATGGATTTAAAGGGCCACTATGTCCTATAAAAAACACATGTACCTGTCTCTAAAGGTCCCACTGCTGCACAGTGAATCCTCTCTCATCTTCTCACTCTTGGCAGGATGAACTGACAGCCGCACACGCCCCTGCTTCTCTCCCGATGGGAACCAGCTCTTCTCTGGGTTCGATAAGATGGTTCGGGTGTTTTGAGACGTCGCGACCAGGGAGAGATTGCGAGAACCGTCCGACGTTTCGTAAGTATCGGTTGTTTCATGGGTGTATAGCACTGAAGATACTCAATAGAATTTAAGCCATGACAATGAAATTGATGGTGGTATTAATGAAGAGAGAATTCGCTAGGTTGGTATTTATTACTAACTGGGTATCAATCATTTGGTTTGGACTAGGCGGTTTCTACATGTTTTCCCCCATTACCTACGGTCTCAACAGCTTGGTCCTCCAACCCAGGGTTTTGCCTTCTTGTGGTTGTGGTCCCACCCACTTCCTTAGTTTGGACTGACATATGAGAAGACTAATGTGCTTACTCTTGTTAAACAAGTCATTGACTGTGGGAGGGGGCAGGCCATATCGGACCAAGGGCGCAACTTTAACAGGTTGTTTAGGGGATCTAGAACAAACCCAGGGGCCTTAGGTACTATACAGCAGAGAAGTGTGGCCCTGGTTTGTATGTAAATCCAATGTCCTGGCTATAACCTTGTTTTCTCTTGGTTGTGTTTTTGGATGTTTTATTGGCTGCAGGTTTAGGATTTTTATGGAAAGGTGAATCGTTAATTGTTGTTTCCATAAGGGAATCCCACGTAGTGTTAGTGATTTGTCCCTCTTTCCAGATAAAGCAAGGCCAGGCCGGATCATTTCCTGCATCGCTTTCAGCCCCACGCAGGATATTTATGCCTGTGGCTCGTACTCCAGGTCTCTGGGATTATAATCTCGACATGAAGGTGTCACTCTGGCAGTGCTGCAGGGGCATCAAGGTGGCATCACCCACGTGCTGTTCTCGCCGGACGGGCACTGTGTTTCTCACGAACGAAAGGTATTGACTTAACAATTATTCTGTTCCCCAAATAACATTGGCATCATTAGAGATTAGTGATTAAACCCCTGGTCTAATTGTGCGCGCTTGGAGCAGAAAGAGAATGAATTAACCATATGGTGGATGTAACAAATCCTCGTTAATAAGATGTACCTTTATTGAGGACACAGTTATCCTCTCCCCGTGTGCGTCTTAATCCTCCTTAGTCGGGTATTTGAGAGGGCTGGGAATGAAGCGTGTGTCGGAATAGGAGGATTTACATGGCCGGACCCTCTGTACTTCCTGGAAGCCTAGTACATGATATTCTCAGTTCTGTCTGTACCTACTGGGACAGAGGAAAGCCCACTCTACTGACAGTTGCTAGTTAGCTAATGCATGCCCTCATACCTCTCCCATCTTAACTACTGTAATCTTCTGCTTCGTGGTCTCCAAGTCATCTGTCCCCTCTTATATGTGCACATACCTTTTCCATGTATTTAACCTATGTATATAACTTTATGTAGGGATATAGCCTCCTCCAGAAACCACTGGATGAAGCCGGATAGGGGCCCATACATTTTTCTGAGGGGGCCAGTGATTTACGCCACTGATCATGCCACTTTAGTAAATACTTCCTTCCTGGTGCACTATGTCTACAATAAATGAACAGACAATGCCATTGTCGTGGGGCTCATCACAATATATGATTATAAAGCATACACGTTGTAAATATCCCTTCAGGCGCACAATATGTGTAGGTTTTAATGTACTGTTTCTTTAACAGGATCCTGAGATACTGGGTTGGGACATCCGTTACCCTGGGAGAGTTTTGGCCTCCTTTAACGCAACGTTACTACAAACCAGAGAATATACTTTGATACGGACGTGTAAGTCCCAAAAAATTTGTTTTTTACTGTTGCTTCCCCTTTAAACCAAATCACTTCCTGTTGGAGAGCTCTTTAATACAAACAGTACAATGGATGGCGTAGGAAGAATTCTTATCATAATCTTCTTCCTCCAATGAAACCTTCATCTGATAGTCACTTGTTTTTTGCAATAGAAAGGTTGTGTCTTTTCTGGAGATCTGTGGGAGTGACTCTTTATCACTGTTTAGGCAGGGCAGGGGAAGGTCAGTCTGTACTAACAGGGCGGACATAGAGAACTTCTTGAGCCTTTAATATTTATCACAGCACTTCAGTGACTCTAATTATAACCATTATGTTGTGTTTTTTTTGGGGGGGGGGTTTATACAGAGTATGTTTGTACATATCTATGTAATTACATAGGGTATAGGTGCGAGGCTGTAAATTATTTTATAGTTATAATAGTTTTTCTGTCTTGCTGCAGATCTGGCATTACCTGGAAGTGGGAGACAGAAGTCAGTTACTGTCTGGGACCTACAGGAACAAATCAGTGATGAATCCCACAATCCTTTTCTCCAATTCCATGCTCAGAAAACTGTGTCATGGGGTCAGTAAGTGCTGGAGAAGACTGACAACTGGCCGTATTATTTTATACATTGTATCTATCCCTGGGTGTTTATACCAAGCCCCAGTGTTCGTTCATTCTCTCTGTGTAACCACTGTGTTGTCCAGTTGGGGGAGAGGGGGATAACCAGTTTTCCCAGGATGGGTATCTTTTTCATCTCCTCTCTTTATCACAGCCTGCACCCCATCCATGCCGATCTTAGCAACTACCTCAGGTCAGCGGAAGTTCCCAGATCCGGATGACAGTAGCGACGAAGCGAAGGACTTCTGCAGGTGAAAATTCCGTCCAGTTGTGGTGGTGCGGAACGAACACGGGAGAGATGTGAACGAGTAACCGACCATATGCTCGTTACTGGGACAATACAGGAGGTTTTTTTTCATGCGGTTGTCTGTAGATCTCTCTCTGGTAACCGGCCTATCGAAGCCATAAAGAGCTACTGCGCTCAGAACCTTAAATGGGCAACCGTTAGCCCCAAAATACAATGCCGGAAGAAAGAATGGCAGCCAATCGGCAGTGTCTGTAGAAGAGAAGAGACCTACAATAATGTTATAGATTGAAATGAGAGTTCGGTTTGTGTAAAGGTTTTTTTCATGGTCATTATATTTTTAATAATATCCTCGGATCTGGATTTGTATAACTGGATTGTATACTGGTAACCTCTTTATTAATTATACAGATTAAAGGACAACTAAGCCACAGAACAACACTGAACCAGAAGGCTGAACACCTTGATATAACCAGTAATCTGTGTCTTGCCTCTCATTTTGATACGGCGCTGGAAATTTACCTTAATAACTATGGTTTGTGCTATACTTCCAGCATTCTAGTATCAGACAGTTTGGTCAACGACCATATGTTCTGCACATGCTCAGTCCTTAGCTATGGCACAAACTGTTACAGTTGGTCACACCCATTAATAATCTCTAGCCAATCCTTTTACAGGACAGATAAAGCAAGGAAGCATGTGACTGAGGCCAGGAGGTGTGGTCTGACACTGCCCATACACACAAATAATTCATCCATTTCTTAACAGGCTTGCATATACTTTAATACAATTAACTGGAGTGGCATTTATAGTTTATTGGGGTTTTTAGAGGTTTGATTTCAGATTCTGGAGTATAAAAAATTGGGTTTAGTTCTCCTTTAATGTCGCCACACATCTAACCAGCGTTTATGTTGATTAATCGGACTTATCGAGTGGTCTGTGATGATGGTATAACAGTCCCCCTTCCACTATGTATTGCTCACTACGCAGTCGGTCACGGTGATTGGTGCTGGGATTTTGTGGGAATGCGCATGGTAGTTTTCAATGTATAGGCACCTTAATTCCCAGGACAGACCAGCAGACCCCTTTCCAATAAGGAAGTGAGATGAAATTCCACCAACCAATTGTTTGGGATGTAGAATTTTGTACAACGATCAATTCACCGTTAAGTAAATACATACAAGTCAGATTGTTCACAAACTGGCAGCAGTTCGTTCTGGACCTGATGGCTGACTTATGGGCAATGACGACAACTGCTTCCCGAGCTCTTTGAGCGTGTGCATGCTTGTAAATAGCTTGTACAATTTTAAGAGGAGACGGGAACCAGGCAGGAGGGGCTGATGAACATGAAGGGAAGATTCTCCTTCATGATTATCCTGCAGCATTGTAGGTTTGGGGCAGGTGGTGGAAAGTAGTTTAAATCTGAGGGTATACATGCGCTTTAGCCTGCTATGCTTAGTCAGTTTGCAAAGACCACTTAATGGAATTTATCTGATTTTATAACCAATGGTGTTTATCAATTGTAATGCATGCAAATATCATTTCTGTTGGTGCATGATACATGGTGGGTAATTATATAAGTTATAATGACCCTTACAGTATCCCTGTGGAGTTCTATGACCAAATAAAGAAACAGGCCAAGGCTTTTACACAGCTCTGGGAACTTTTTTCTAGTTGGACCATGTTGTTTTTAGTTTACCTTTTAAGGACCGCTAAAGCCTCAGAACAACACTGAATCAGAAGGCATAGCACCGTGATATAAAAGCAGTGATCTGTGTAGTTTCAGGCGTGAGCATTATAGCCTGCAAGGGGGGGGGGGGGGGGGGGGTTGGTGGTTTGAACAGTGTTTAGTAACCATAATTTGGTGAGATTTTATATTATTTGTGCATGGACCTACCATGGGAGTACTGATTCCGTGGGGGTAATGATTTTCTAAGTCTACCCATCGGATTAGATTAGCTCCTGTACCCATTAGTGATTTCGGGTAATCTAGTTACTGCGGTGGTATTTACAATTTATGGTGTGGTTTGTTTAAAGTTCTACATTTTAACAAAAAAACCCATAAATGTTACTATTATCCTATATGGGATAGAGTTAGATTACCGTATATACTGAGTATAAACCAAGGTTTTCAGGCTTTAAAAAAGCCTGAAAATCTTACCACTCGGTTTATTACTCGAGTCAATGTTTCCCCTACCTTGTCCGGCGGCGCGCGCGATCCGCATCCTCGCTCCTCAGCTTCTGCGCATCCGGATGATGTCCTCACCCTGCCGCCGCAAGTGAGAGGCGCCAGATAGTGACATCATCCGGATGCGCAGAGGATGCGGATTGCGCGGCGCCGGACAAGGTAGGAGAAACATTTCCGGTACTTTATTTACACAGGGACCACACTTAAGGGGCAAATCATACAAATAGGAGTAAAACCTTCTTATTTGTGCATACTGTATGCACAAATATAGGAGATTTTACCCCTATTTGCAAGTATTTGCCACTTAAGTGTGTCCCTGTGTAATAAGTACCGGTAAAGCATGCTGGGAGTTGGTAGTTCCAACATCTTTAGTGGCAAATACTACCCCTCGGTTTAACTCGGGTCAGTGTGGTTTCCTACTTTTTCCCTAAAACTAGGACCTCGGTTTTTATAATCTGGACGGTTTTTACTCGAGTATATACGGTAAATAGAGAGGTTTTTTCATGGACAATTGAACTTTGTAGCTGTACGCAGTGCCAGGCAGTGTCTGCTAAAGCAAATGCAACTCTTTCCCTAGAAGATAAAAGGGCAGTGCCGTATTGGGTATCATCCACAGAAGGATATTATCGAATCAGAACGAGACGGACAACTAAATAGGGATGGAGAATTTTGTTATGAAGAGAGATAACCATATTCCCTAGAATAGAGGCGTCTGCGAGGGGATATGATACCCCTATAAAATATGTATAGGGAACTACAGACAATGAGCAAGGCATCTTTTTACCCCTTTAGACTAAAGGAAAAGCCATTTCAGCTTAAGCAAACATAAATGGTTGTTCACTATGAGGGCAGGAAGGTTGTGGAATGTTCCCATGATAATGTACATTGGCAAATCTCTGAAAATATTCAAATAAGGCTTGGATGTTTAGAGCTGGTTGTCTGTGGGCATGCATGATTGTATATTTTAGTTGGTGTATGCATTATTGAATGAGGTAACTGCTTTTTTGTTGGGGAAGTTTTTATTTGTGGTGAGGGGTTGAACTGCACTTTTAGAAAAAAAATGAAAGTTGGTTGGAGGTTATGTTCTTTAAAACCTTTCTCCCCAGAACACCTTTACATTGTAATATTGTTTCTCTAGAAGTTGCATTTAGTAATGTAATAATGGATTCTGTAACTAAGAAGGCTTCCATACTAACACAGTTCATTGAGGTTGAATAAAGTCCAACCTTTTCATCTTTTATAACCCTACCTAACGTTGATCCAGAGGAAGGCAAAAAAAAAAAAAAAAACAGCTAAAAACGGGAGAGAAAAATTGTTCTGACTTCAAATGGCAATCAGAAAGTATCCCTGTACCAACCAGAACTACAGTTATGTATTAATACCTAATTCTCAATATATATAGTATCCCTGTACCTACCAGAACTAAAGTATTTGTATTAATACCAGTAATTCTCAATATTATATAGTGTCCCCGTACCAACCAGAACTACAGTATATGTATTATACCAGTAATTCACAATATTATATAGTATCCCTGTACCAACCAGAACTACATATATGTTTTAATACCAGTAATTCTCAATATTATATAGTATCCCCTGTACCAAACAGACTACAGTGTATTGTATTAATACCAGTAATTCTCAATATTATATAGATCCCTGTCCTCCAGAACTACAGTATATTGTATTAATACCATAATTCTCAATATTATATAGTATCCCCGTACCAACCAGAACTACAGTATAGTGTATTAATACCATTAATTCTCAATATTATATAGTATCCCTGTAACCAACCAGAACTCAGTTGTGTATTAATCCAGTAATTCTCAATTTATATATATCCCTGTAACCAACCAGAACTACAGTATATGTATTAATACCAGTAATTCTCAATATTAAATGTATTCCTGTACCAACCAGAACTAACAGTATATGTATTAATACCAGTAATTCTCAATATTATATGTATCCCTGTACCAACCAGAACTAAAGTATATGTATTAATACCAGTAATTCTCAATATTATATAGTATCCAGTACCGTACCAACCAGAACTACAGTATATGTATTAATACCAGTAATTCTCATATTATATAGTATCCCTGTACCAACTAGAACTACAGTATGATGTATTAATACCAGAGTATTCTCAATATTGTATAGTATCCCTGTACCAACTAGAATACAGTAGATGTAATTAATACCAGTAATTCTCAAATTATATAGTATCCCCGAACCAACCAGAACACAGTATATGTATTAAGAAACCAGTAATTCTCAATATTATATAGTATCCCTGTAACCAACCAGAACTACAGTATATGTATTAATACCAGTAATCTCAATATTAAATAGTTCCTGTACCAACAGAACTACGTATCTGTATTAATACAGTAATTCTCAATATTAATAGTATCCCCGTACCAACCAGACTACAGTATGATGTATTAATACCAGTACTCACAATATTATATGTATCCCTGTACCAACAGAACACAGTATAGTTATTAATACCAGTTAATTCTCAATATTATATAGTATCCCTGTACCACCAGAACTACAGTATATGTTATTAATACCAGTAATTCTCAATATTAATAGTATCCCCGTACCAACAAACCTACAGTATTGTATTAATACTAACAGTAATTCTCAATATTATTAGTATCCCTGTACCAACCAGAACTACATGTATGTATAATACCAGTAATTATCAATATTATATAGTATCCCTGTACCTACCAGAATCAGTATATGTTATAATACCAGTAATTCTCAATATTAATAGTATCCCCGTACCAACCAGAACTACAGTATATGTATTAATACCAGTAATTCTCAATATTATATAGTATCCCTGTAACCAACCAGAACTACGGTATGTGTATTAATACCAGTAATTCTCAATATTATATAGTATCCCTGTAACCAACCAGAACTACAGTATATGTATTAATACCAGTAATTCTCAATATTAAATAGTATTCCTGTACCAACCAGAACTACAGTATCTGTATTAATACCAGTAATTCTCAATATTATATAGTATCCCTGTACCAACCAGAACTAAAGTATATGTATTAATACCAGTAATTCCTCAATATTATAAGATCCCGTACCAACCAGAACTCAGATATGTATAATACCAGTTATCTCATATTATTAGTATCCCTGTACCCAACTAGAACTACAGTATATGTATTAATACCAGTAATTCTCAATATTGTATAGTATCCCTGTACCAACTAGAACTACAGTATATGTATTAATACCAGTAATTCTCAATTTATATAGTCCCCGTACCAACCAGAACTACGTATATGTATTACAGTAATTTCTCAATATTATATGTATCCCTGTAACCCACCAGAACTACAGTTATATGTATTAATACCAGTAATTCTCAATATTAAATAGTATCCTGTACCAACCAGAACTACAGTATCTGTATTAATACCAGTAATTCTCAATTTATAGTATCCCCCGTACCAACCAGAACTACAGTATCTGTATTATACCAGTAATTCTCAATATTATATAGTATCCTCGTACCGACCAGAACTACAGTATCTGTATAATACAGTAATTCTCAATATTATATAGTATCCCCGTACCAACCAGAACTACAGTATATGTATTATACCAGTAATTCTCAAATATTATATAGTATCCCTGTACCAACTAGAACTACAGTTATATGTTATTAATACACCGTATTCTCAATTTTATATAGTATCCCTGTACCAACCAGAACTACAGTATATGTATTAATACCAGTAATTCTCAATATTATATAGTATCCCCGTACCAACCAGAACTACAGTATATGTATTAATACCAGTAATTCTCAATATTATATAGTATCCCTGTACCAACCAGAACTAAATTGCTTGAATAAGGTGGTAGGAATTGTTTGAGTAAACTCAAAGCACTGGATTACTAAAACAAATACTTGTGTTTAAAAAACAAAAGGTAAACAAAACCTGTACCTGTGGAGCGGGGGTGGTAGGAGACAAAGGAAAGGTTTTTTTTTTTTCTCTCTCTCTCCTGATTGGATGGGGGTGTAACTAATTGGGTTTAAATGGCTGAGGCCTGTTGGGTCTGGTTGGTTTTGAACCTCATTTAAGGCACTTCCCATGAGCGATTAGCTCTGAGCGATTTCCTGTTTTCAAGAGATTTTTCTGTTTTAAGAGAATTGACAGCGTTAAAAAACTAAAGCGTTTTAAAAACAAGAAAGCGTTTGAGAACAACACATTCTCTGCTGTGTCTCTGCTGTGTATTGCTGTTTAGTATGGACAGTTTTTGTTGGGGCCGCGCAAGTGCATCCTGCCGCATTGTATGGATCTTGAGCAGCCCGCCCCAGGGTACCTAGGTATGTGTCAGGTGTGAGTGGGTTGCACCATTTGGAATCTGAGGTACAGAGTCTAAGGGGTAAACTGCAGCATTGCGGACTTGGCAAACGTGGGGGAAATGCAGGTATGGCAGGGGCCAGTAAACTGGTGGGTGGAGATGGGGGCAGATAAGGTGGAGAAGGAGATAGATTGGTAAGGTCCACTGGGGATGAGGGGACGGAAGGATAGGGGGCTTCTTCCCAGCTGGTCGATCCCAACAGATTTGCCATTTTAGGTGAAGATGTGGAGGACGATGCGTCGGAAGCAGCATGTATGGAGCGGTGCCTTTCCCTTGAGCACCCAGGGGACGCCATCTCCAATACAAGGGAGGGAGAACTGGGGGCTAGGAGGATAGACAGGTGTTAGTGGTAGGGGATTCTATTAGTAGAAGGGTAGATAGGGTAATTCTGTCGCCAGGACCCTGCATGCCGAACAGTTGTGTTGTCTGCCTGGTGCTAGGGTTCGACATGTGGGTGGATCGTGTAGACAGATTATTGGTGGGGTGGTAGTGACCCGGGGCGGGTGGGTTTGGTTCACATTGGTGCCAATGAACAAAGTAGAGGTGGTGGTGAGGTCTTAAAAATGATCCGAGAATTAGGGGCCAAGTTAAAAGCAAGGACCTCCAGGGTAGTGATTTCAGAAATACTACCGCAGCCAGTTGCTACGCTTAGGGAGGCAACGGAGCTCAGGAGATAAATGCGTTGGCTAAGAGATGGTGTAAGGAGATGGGGTTTGGGTTTTTAGAGAACTGGCTGGACTTTTCTGTTGGCTACAGGCTCTTAGTAGTGACGGATTTGCACCTAATGGTGGGTGGTGCAACTGTTTTGGGGGAGAAGATTGGCTAGGGGGGTTGGAGGAGGAGGTTTTAAACCTAGGTATGGGGGGGAGGGAACGTTAACTATCACAGGGTAGATAGAGAAGTTAGGGATCTGGGGGCTAGTAACCACAACGGAGGGAGGAGAAGGAGGAGGGGGGAGCATAGAGGATAAGGAGGCAAGTACGACCATGTATGGAAGTAAATCAATTGATAATCTAAAATGTATGTTTACAAATGCAAGGAGTCTGGCTGGAAAAACCGGCGAACTTGAAATAATAGCGTTAAAGGAAAGGTATGATGTAATTGGTATAGCAGAATCATGGCTTAATGATTCACACGACTGGACAGTAAATATTGAAGGATACTCCTTATTTAGACATGACCGAGTTAATAAGAAAGGAGGAGGAGTATGTATGTATGTTAAACAGGAATTGAAGCCAAATTTAAAAGATGGAATAGATGGGGGAGCAAACGATGCGGCAGAAACATTATGGGTGGAACTGTGTACAGGAAGCAAGAAGGTAGGTAAATTAATTGTTGGAGTGTGTTATAAGCCGCCAAATGCCGGGGAAGAGGTGGAAATGAATCTCCATATGCAGTTGGCGAAGGCTGCTGGTATGGGGCATGTTCTGGTTATGGGGGATTTTAACTACCCTGAAATAGATTGGAGTAATGGAACTGCCAGCACCTCAAAAGGTATAAAGTTCTTAAATTTCCTATATGAGCATTTTCTTTCACAGATGGTAGAAGTTCCTACTAGAAAGAATGCGTTGTTGGATCTGGTGATATCTAATAACCCAGAGCTCATTTTGGAGATGAAGGTAATGGGAAGCTTAGGGAATAGTGACCATGATATAGTGTCATTTAATATAGGTTGCAGAAAACTAAAGTGCACTGGCTTAACAAAAACTTTTAACTTTAGGAAAGCTAATTTTATGCTTTTAAAGGAATCGCTCCTGCTCATAGACTGGGGGGAACTGTTTCTAGGTAAAGATACTGAGCAGATGTGGACCACTTTTAAAGGGATATTAAACTATAACATTTCCAAATCGGTACCTTTAGGAAACAAGTGTAAAAAAATTAGGTCCACTCCTGCATGGCTTAATGCTCAGGTAAAAAGGGAAATGGAAAAAAAGAAAAGGGCTTTTAAAATTTTGAAAGCAGAAGGCACAGAACAGGCTTACAGGGACTTCAAAAGTTGTAATAAAGAGTGCAAGAAAGCAATTAAACTAGCTAAAATAGAAAATGAAACACGGATTGCCGAACAAAGCAAGTCCAACCCCAAGATGTTTTTTAAGTATATAAATGGTAAAAAAATGAGGACTGAGAATGTGGGACCATTAAATAATGGAGCTGAGGTGGTTGTAGAGGATGCCGAAAAGGCTAATCTGCTAAACCGTTTTTTTACATCGGTTTTTACTGTTGAGAATCCTTACAGTAGGGATTGTAACAATGTGCAGGGAGGAAATGAAGAGTTTTCACATTGGATAACAGAGGATATGGTACGGAATCAATTAGACAAAGTTTATTATAACACCATTTTATTTTATTTTTGTATTATATGCACTGTCCACCTTTTGGAATATTAAATCTAAAATTTAATAAGTTTTGTCTTTGATGCTCTAAAAGAACTCAGTTAGCCTCTGATAAGTGTAGATGTGTTTGAATGGAGTGTGCAGTGTAAATGCTAATTAACTCTGTGACTGCTTGTGAAGGACTGATGCTAATTAACCAGTTAGTTGCTGGAGTGAATGGTGTAGTGTTAACCATTAAGCTGCCAGGACAGGGGTGTGCATAGTCAGCGAGAGTCAAGAGTGTTTTTGGGGCGTCTTTAAGGCCGTAACTTAAAGTGGTGGCAGCAAATACTGATTAATTAGTCAGATCACGTGCCCAGCGAACTGGCGTTCGTGACATGTGTGGTTTGCAATACATTTTGGCAAGATATACTTATATAAGTACATTTAATGTAAATTATATTTGTGGGATTTTTTTTTTTTTTTGCTTGTTTACATAATTTGTTAACCTGGGTACAATCTAACATTTCAGACTTTATCAAGATTATCTTGTGCATTCAAGACTGAGAATCAAACATATCATGTGGTTTGTGATCTTGGAAATCCTATGAAAACTGGAACTCAGGTAATGGAAAATATTACTTGAATTTTATTTATATATTATTGCTGAGTAGACACTGTACCAATCAGTTATAGATAAAGGACTGTAATAATTGTATTTTGTGCCCCCTCATCACATCTTTTACAAGAGAACTGGTTCTCCAGCCAATGGTGTTGTCATTATCTTTGTGGAGAAAATTAAACCTTGACCTCGCAATGTTTATAGCTTTCAAATACCTCCCCAAATGTACTTACTAGCCTTAGTTCCCTCGCTGCGTTCTGCCTGTCTTCTGTGCCTTTTCTATGCACGGAAGAAGGGGCTCAACCGGCATCCACTCCTGTGATTGTCTAGGGCACATATTTCAATGCTAACAATCTTATGACCACACATTAACCAAACATATTTTAATAAAATGTTAAAATATGATTAGTTAATGTGTGATCATATGATTGCAAGGATTTAAATATTAAAGGGCATGTCCACCCCCAAAACTAAAATTTAACCCCTTACTGGCCACATCAAGTAGTTTAAAACAATCCTTACCTTACATTCCTGCTCAAAATAGTTCCCCTGCTGTGCCCCTCCAAAGTCCAGGAAACTGCTGTGTAGGAGCAGTGTGTGACTCATGCTGTGCCTGAGACTTCCTCAACCTCATCAAGGTTGAGGCATGCTCAGTGCAGCCATCCCTGCCTCTCAGCCAATCACGGACGCGGCTGCCGGTCCCGCCCCCTGCTTTCAATTCCATGCAAGCAGAGGGCCTGAACACTGCAGCAGGGGAGAGAGGGCAGGTAAGTAGGAATCGGGGGACTTTCTAACAATTATATTAATGCGGTTGGGGCTGGGGGAGCATGCCCTACCACATATCAAAAGTTAAATTTTGGGGTGGACATGCCCTTTAAGCAATCACAATTGGATTTGGTCCTTTAGCAAACCTATATAAAGAGATGCAAACCCCCATGGAACTCAGAAGTCATCAAATTGATGGCAGAAGAAAAAAGACAACGGGATTAGTGACATCGCCCAGTGTCGACGACATTGGGAGAGTTTGTGTTGCCGGCAATATAGGCGGCAACATCTGAGAAGTAAGAAGACGCCAGAGACCTTTTTAGGACCAGGGCTGGTCCCGGTTTGGACCCCCCTATCAGAAAGGCTCTTATTAAAGTGACAAGGGCTCTTCTAAGAGACTATAGGGGTTCTGGTTTTGAGCATCAGGACCCCCATCAAAGGCACTTCTCAGTGCTGCAAGGGCACTTATAAGTGCCGGAGAGGGGGAGCCTGGTTTGAGTTGCGGGACCCATTAATCCCCAAAAGGCACTTCTCAGTGCCACAATTGCACTTATCAGTGCTGTGGAGGGGGTCCCGGTTTGAGCCGCAGTACCCCCTAACCCCCAAAAGGGGTGGAAAATGGGTCCTTTACTATCTTGCTGCAAGCAAATATACAGGGAGATGTAATAAAAGTTCTTATCTTTAAAAATGGTGCTAATTTTTCCCCAATCAATCAGATCTTATTTAACATTTGAAAACTAACATCTGATTGGTTGGGGTAAAATTAGCACCATTTTTAATGATAAGAACTTTTATTGAATAACCCTGATAGTGGTTATTAATTATACATTATTTGTAATAGTATTAATATAGTATAGTATTTAAGGTTGAATAAAGACTTACGTCCATCCAGTCTAACCCACTCGGCAAAACCCACACTTCCTGCCTAACTGTTGATCCAGAGGAAGGCAAGAAAAAAAAACACCAGAATAATGAAGGGGAAGAAAATTCCTTCCTGACTCCAAGTGGCAATCAAAAATATCCCTGGATCAACTCTACTTTATCTATCAATACCAGTAACCTGCAAGATTCCTTGCTTTGCTGGAAACTCATCCAGATTTCTTTAGAAACAATCCAATGAACCTGCCATCACAACTTCCAATGAAATACAGTTCCATACAGGGGCATATCTAGGGTCTAAGAAGATCAGGGGCACCGTTGGGCACGCGCGGTGCAAAATTTTTTAGGCCATGCCCCTTTCTCCGTCTCAATTTAGTCACACCCACTAGCTACTTACTAGAGACAGACAAAAAGACACAAACAGACCGATAGACAAACACAAACAAATACACAGCCAGATAGTGATAAACAGGCAAAAAGACAGAGAAATAGACAGACACAAAGGCACAGTAAACTGGCAATTTCATTATACACTGGTAGCAATCTGGTCATTTTAAACTTACTGTTGTGTTCAGTTGTAGTCAGACGCTTGCCCACACCTTTGGCCAGGGAGACCTTCTTGTACCTTCTACATTGACCTCTGCCCCTATCTATCTCTATCTGTCCCTCTCTCTCTCTGTATATCTATCTCTATCTGTCCCTCTCTCTCTGTATATCTATCTCTGTCTATCTCTCTCTATATCTTTCTATCTCTATTTTACTGTCTTTCTGCCTCTTGTCTATCTTTTGCTCTCTATCTAACTATTTATCTTCCTCTTGTCTATCTCTCTTTTCTCTTTGTCTATCTGTGTGTCTCTCTCTAACTGTCTATCTATCTAACTCTGCCTGTTTATCTAACTGTCTATCTATTGCTCTATCATCTATCTATCTAACTCTACCTATCTGGGAAGCGCATAGGAGGATGCCTGTATTCCTCCGCGCCAGCGTGTGATTGACGTCATCATGCTCGCGTGCGTGTAACGTCATTGCGCCGGCGTGACGTCTGGAAGAAGGTTTGGTGCACTTGCAGGAGGAACAGGCAGTTAAAACATTCAGGGCACTTTGCCGAATATCCGGGGCAAAGTTTTACTTTTCTCACACTGAAAAACCCTTTCGAAACTTGAAGACTAAATTTCTATTCTTCAAGTCTTAAGGGATGTCCGCATGTTCTCTGACATGTTCTTTTGGTGAACAATACCCCAGATAGTTTAATGTATGGCCTGTTAATGTATTTATACACCGTTTTCATACTCAAGCTTCCCCATTCCATTTCCAAGCTGTTCTTATTGTATACAGGATTCCAAAATTGCACTGCATATTCTTAAGGTGGCCATGCCAATGTAAAGAGGGATAATAACATTTATCTCCCTTGAATCCATGACTCTCTTTATAAAGACAATATTTTGCTGGCTCTAGCTGTTGCTGCCTTTAAATTTGTTATCCACCAAAACTCCAAGATCCTTTTCCAACAGGGATTCACGTAACATAGAGCTATTTATAGTATAAGCAGCACAAGGATTTTTAAGTACAAAATGCATCATTTTACATTTATCAAACATTGAATCTCATCTGCCACTTAGCAGCCCAATGTGTCAATCTATCTAGATCCACCTGCCACGATTGCAAACTAATGGTCGACAAAGTTTTGTATCGTCAGCAAACACAGAAACCTTGCTGACAATACCGATTTTCAAGAATTAAGAAATAGATTAAATAGAAACACAAAACCCTGTGGCATCACACTTAGAACCTTAGTCCATATTGATGAAGCCCCATTAACAACTACTCTCTGCATCCTATCCATTAACCAACTTTCTATCCATGTAGTACAAATGTGCCACCCCAGCCAAGGTGGAAATGGTAAAGCATGAAATAAGAGGTGGTAACCAGTTCATGGATAGAGAACTGGTTATTGGACCGCAAACAGAGAGTGGTGGTTAATGGAGCTACATCTATGTGGGCTAAAGTTCTAAGCGGAGTTCCTCAGGGTTCTGTACTGGGGCCGCTTCTGTTTAATCTGTTTATAAATGACTTAGAAGGGGGCATTGAGAGCAAGGTCTCTGTGTTTGCTGATGACACTAAATTATGCAGAGCTTTGGAAACTTCCAATGATGTGCAAGTGCTGCAAGCAGACCTAGATAGATTATCAAAATGGGCAGCAGAATGGCAGATGAGATTCAATGTTGATAAATGTAAGGTGATGCATTTGGGATTTAATAATCCCTGTGCCACCTACACCATAAATAACTCTGTGTTAAGTGCATCTGAAATGGAAAAAGATTTGGGGGTTCTGGTAGATAACAGACTTAGCTGTAGCAAACAATGCCAGGTAGCAACAGCTAGAGCTAGCAAGATATTGTCTTGTATAAAGAGGGGAATGGAATCAAGAGAGAAAAATATTATTCTCCCTCTTTACAAGGCACTGGTAAGGCCACATTTGGAATATGCGGTGCAGTTTTGGAATCCCATATACAAAAGGGACATCTTGGAAATTGAGGCAGTTCAGAGAAGGGCAACTAAATTAATAAGGGGAATGGAGGGGCTTGAATATGCAGGCAGATTAGACAAGTTAGGGCTGTTTACATTGGAGAAGCGGCGGTTGCGTGGGGACATGATAACCTTATACAAATATATTAATGGCCCATACAGTGAACTCTCTGGTGCATTGTTCACTAATAGGTCATATCAGAGGACTCGTGGACATCCTTTAAGGTTGGAAGAAAAGAAGTTTCATCTTCAGGTTAGGAGAGGTTTCTTTACAGTGAGAACGGTGAAACTGTGGAACTGTCTTCCAGCAGAGGTGGTAATGGCAAGTTCATTGAATAACTTTAAAAAAGGCCTGGATAAGTTTCTAAAACTAAAAAATATTGAGAATTACTGGTATTAATGCATATAGATCTGGTTGATCCAGGGATACTTTCCGATTGCCGTTTGGAGTCAGGAAGGAATTTTTTCCCCCCTTTTTTAGCTGGGGTTTTTTGCCTTCCTCTGGATCAACTGTTAGGTAGGGTTAAAAAAAAAAAAAAAAAAAAGGGAATAGGTTGGACTTGATGGACGAATGTCTTTATTCAACCTTAATTACTATGTTACTATGTTACTATGTTACTATGACTACAGAAAAGCTTTATTGAGAAAGGAAGCGATATGGATACACAAGTTACATTAAATCCAAGTGCCATAAATGAAGATGAGGGTCTTAATAGCTTCACTTAATGTATAAGTTTTAAGAACTTCAATTATTTTTTAAATTGGTCACTTTGCAGTGTTTATAACCAGACATGACTTACTAAATTTTTCAATAAGATATAAACTTATAGTTAACTTGGTAATAGAGTAGATTACAGATCTACAGATCAAGACAGGAAACATCTATCACTCTGAGATGGTTATTTTTAAGAATAAAATGAATATATTTATGTGTTTTTTAACATGTTCTTGTAGTTAAAAAATGTACACTTTTGTATTATGGTAACATGGTACTGTTTTATTCTTGTCACATAATGATTGTCCTAAAAGGACACTTCACACTTTACAATATGTATTTATTATTACTGTTTTAAAGGGCAATTTTACACGGAAGACATTTTGTTTTGTACTTATAAGATGTGGTTTTATATAGTATGAGTGCTATGAGGGCCACTAATTTAATATGGCAATATGAAGTATAATGTGTTTAGGTGATTAATTAAATAATTGATTTTAACTATGTAGGATATGCACTTGAGTTTTAAGCACTTTAAAGGGATGTGTTTGTCTATGCACTTTAATATATTATACATGAATGGACCTGGGCAGGTCTGTCACTCACTTGGTCACATGATTTGTAGGTGGGGTTTGAGGGTTTAAATGTTTAAGATGTGTTGCACTAGAATGGACAGTGTGTCCCGAAACGTAAGTTTGTTGTTTTAATAAATCACTGAACCACAGAGATAGTATGCTCCTCCATCCTTGTTTCTATTTGGAGGTCCACCTCAGCCCAACATACCTTAGCTTATACTTTAGTTGCCTATGGGGGGCTGTATCAAAAACTTTAGCAAAATCCAAGTATACTACATCTTCTGCTATGCCATAGTCTTAATTCCTACTCACTTCCTCATACAATATAATCAAGTTAGTTTGACAAGATCTATTCCTCCTAAATCTATGTTCATTATTTTTTACAGGGTCAGTTCTCTATATTTATACTATGATCAAACTTTCCTGTATCTACCCCACCACTGAAGTTAAACTTACAGGCCTGTAATTACCTGGCTGTGAACAACTACACTTTTTGAATACTGGAATTACATCAGCTTTTTTCCGGTCCATAAGCACACTCCCGCACATGAGGGAATCTGCAAAAATAAGAAACCATGGCCAAGATAAAACTGAACTAAGCTCCTTAAGGACCCGAGGATGTATTTTATCTGGTCCAGAGGATTTATTAAAGGGTATCTCCACTAATGAAAAAAACTTTGTTTTTTTTAATCTGAAAGTTCAGCTTCCCCCAACCCTCCTTTTACCTTTTTTCCCTCCCAAAAAAACTCTGTTCCTTTGCAGGAGCTTGGGGAAGTTCTGCTCGTTCCTGTGGGTGTGTCTCCTTTTGTGCTGTGCAGGCTGTTTATCAATGTGCATCATCACATGCATATTCATGATTTCTGCAACACCCACTTGACCCCAGTGATACCTACTGTCATCAAAGCCTTTCCTCCCTGTGCAAACTTATTTTTTATATATATATATATAGATAGATATACAATTGTATGATTATTACAAGAAGAATGTAATAAGTTTAAAGCAACCATATGGGGAGAGAGGTTTGGTGAGAGACACAAAATAAGTTTCAGAGGGGATGCTGGGAGTAAGACACTAGCTGAAATGGAAGGGGGGTTGGGTGAGAGACACAAATGAGTTTCAGAGGGGATACTGGGAGTAAGACACTAGCTGAAATGGAAGGGGGATTGGGTGAGAGACCAGATGAATTTCAGAGGGGATGCTCTAAAATTCAGCTTGTATCTTACTCCCAGCATACCCTCTGAAACTTGGGTCTCTCAGCCCCCTCCCTCCCACTCCAGCTTGTGGCACTCCCAGTACCCCCATAAAACCAATCTTGTGTCTCTCGCCATCCCTCCCATTTTAGATTATGGCTCTCCCAGCATCCCCTCTGCAACTCATCTTGTGAGTTGGAGTTGGAGCCATGGGAACTTAATGGCTGACAGAAGACGGAGCGGGGACAAGTTATCCCAACTACGGAAGATCACATGTGCGAAATGGTGCATGTGCGTTGGGAGCTTATCAAGCAGGCGGGCACAAAAAAGAGCGGGATCAGAAGCCTGTATTGCATACAGGCAAAAGAAGCTTTATATATTCTGATATGCTGCACAGAGGAGGCTGTAATTCAGGGTATGTGCTTAACTTTACTGACACTTCCATTGAAGGCTGTATTGTATTTCTCAGTGGAGATACCCTTTAATATTAACCTTATTTAGTTGTTTTTATACCATATCCTTGGTTAAACAAAGGGCACTTGTATCTTTTACACCATTATTGCTACTATAGTCTATTCTATCAGTAGTTGAATCATCTATAGTGTATACAGAGGGGGAAAATTATTCAAGACATTTGCTTTATCGCCATCCTCAGTAACTAACTTAACCCCATTAATTAATGGTGCCACATTTTCAGTCTTCATCTTCTTACTATTAATATTCTTAAAAAATTGTTTAGGGTTAATGATGCTTTGTTTAGCTATCCTAACTTAAATATTCATTTTAGCTAGCTTAATTGCTTTCTTACAATCCTTGTTACAGATTTTATAATCCCTAAAGGCCCTTTCTGTTCCTTCTGATTTAAAGGTTTTAAATGCCTTTTTCTTCCTTTCCATTTCCCTCTTTACATCAGAATTCAGCCACATTGGTGCAGACTTGTTTTTTTTTTACATTTATTTCCCAAGGGTATAAATTTAGATATGAAATGGCTTAAAATCCCCTTAAAAACAATCTACTTCTGTTCAGTACTTTGCTGAAGAGCTACCCTTAACCTGGGAAAATTTGCTTTCCCAAAATTATGTCTTTGTTAACCCAGTGCACTTTTCCTTTTGATAACATATGCTAAACGACACTATTTCATGGTCACTATCCGCCAGGCGGATCAACAAAAGAACCCCGACCGAACGCATACCCATGGACGATTTTCAGACAAAACGCCCGTTCGTCGCGTGTAACAGTCAGTGTTGGGGATCCTGGCTCGGGACGCACATCGTGCTTGTGTACGAGCCTTAACAATGACATTACCCACCCTTCCTATTTTCCATTTCCACCCATATTGCTTCTGCTTTAACATCCATATCGCCTGTTATCTCTTCTTTTAAATTTTGCTTCAAATCTTGTTTAACATAAACACATACTCCTTACCTTTCCTATTTGCTCTATACTTTCTAAACAAGGAATATCTTTCTAAATTTACAGCCCAGTTATGAGAATTATTCAACCATGTTAAAGGGCAATGAGTTCCTGAATTTGCTGCAGGATAATTTTCTCCTACTAAAAAAGGAGGTCTGTTGGATCTGGTAATATCTAACATCATAGAGTGTATTATAGATATAAAGGTACCGGTAACTGGAGGCTTAGGGAATAGTGACCATAAAATAGTGTTGTTTGGAGTATGTTAGCAAAAAGGAGAAGTGCGCTGAGTTTACAAAGACTTTTAATTTCTGGAAAGCAAATTTTCCCAGGTTAAAAGTAGCTCTTCATGGGCCGCTGTGGCACTTGTGTTTATATACACAAAAATATTCAATAAACCTATTGTCCTGATATCAATGTATATACCACCCCCATATGCAGCAAAAATACTACAACCCCTGTGGTCTGGCTGGGAGACTTTGACGTTGTGCCAAATGTTGTCCTGGATAAAATCCATCCAAGCCCTTGGCAACCCCTACCCAACCCCTGGACACGGTTCGGATGTTTGCTAACATCCCTAAATGTGTGGAGGGCAAAATACCCTCATACCCTGGTATATTCATGCTTCTCTGCTACCTACAATACGATGTCTAGAATTAACCTAATTATTGTAAATTCACAACTGCTTATTGATATAGAGGATGTGGGATATTCCTCGAGGGTACTGTCGGATCATTCTCCATGTTGGATGACACTCAAATGGGGACGTCCTAAACAACCCTTATCTTGGAGGCTAAACCCATGCTGGCTCAACCTGATTCCGAAAGAGGTGGATTTGAGTGTGGAGTGGGAGGAGTTCTTCCACACCAACACAAATTCAGCAAACCCTATTGTAGTTTGGGAGACATTCAAAATCCACTCCCGTAGGATCCTCTCCCAGACTGTCAATAATATTAAACACTGCTCTGCAGCAGCTGAAAAAGCAGCTATAACAAACCTTGATAGAGCAAATACACGTTTTCAATCTAATCCATCCCCCGAGACAGCACAAGCATTGAAATTACAAACAAAAATTACAGATCAAATCCTACTAGCAAAATCGACCAAAAAACTGCACTTTCAATCATTCAGAATCTACGAATATGGAGAAAAGTGTGGAAATCTACTAGCCTTCCTAGCACGATATGAACACAAACCCCCTATCAACATCTCCCTAACAAGCCACTCAACACCCAATATTGTAAACCCTGAAGAAGTATCTAATTTTTTTGCCACCTATTTCTCCAACCTCTACACCTCAAAGTTACAGTACAGCCAGATAGAGATAGAAAGCTTTTTACGAAAAATCCCATTCCCCAAACTCTCTCCCCAAGACCATCAACGATTGGAAGCACCCATAACAGAAATTGAAACAAGACAAACTATATCGCAAATGTCTAAAAATAAGACGCCAGGAACAGATGGCCTCCCGATCAAATTCTATTCTCATTACATAGACTCTCTAGCCCCCAAACTACTAAACCTATACAATACCATGTTTGAAACAGGCACCCTACCAAACTCAATGTCAGAAGCTCTTATCATGCTTATACCTAAACCCGGCAAAGACCCCACCCAACCCGAATCATACTGCCCTATATCCCTTTTACAAGTAGATCTGAAAATATTAGCGAAATTATTATCACTTAGAATTAATACTTGCATAAAATAGCTTATTCACCCCGACCAAACCAGGTTCATCCCGAATAAAAATACCTCCCTCAATACCAGAAGACTGTTCTTGAATCTGCAAGCACAACATGAATCAATAGGCAGTCGATGCATAGTCTCACTGGATGCAGCCAAAGCATTCAACTCCGTAGAATGGACCTTCCTGTGGCAGGTTCTCTCCAAATACAACATCGGTCCAAACCTCCTGCACTGGCTCCGTACTTTATACTCCACCCCCAAAGCAAAGGTGATGGCCAACGGATGGATATCAAACTCCTTCCCTCTGACCAGAGAGACGAGGCAGGGCTGCCCCCTATCCCCACTATTGTATGCCTTGGTTATTGAACCCCTAGCAATTATTTTAAGAAACGACACAAATATAGAGGGCCTGAAGATTGGCACCCAAAAGGAAATTATTAGTCTGTATGCAGATGATATGCTCCTTTATCTGCCTGATCAGGGAGCATCGCTAAACAGGATATGGTCAATATTCTGGCCTCGCAATCAACTGGGATAAGTCTTAAATTCTTCCAGTCGATACTTTCCCACCCAACATAGAAAGTGCACAGCAAGTACTACCCAGAACAAATACAATAAAATATCTAGGTTTACACATCTCCCATAATCCTTCAGATTATATTAAATTAAACATAGAACCACTCATTACCATAACAAAAAATAAAATCCAAATATGGAGCAGACTGCCCCTGGGAGTCACAGGTAGAGCAAATGTAATAAAAATGATCCTACTACCAAAAACACTATTTGTCCTGTGGCACGCCCCAACGTACATCCCACTGAAATATTTTAAAATACTAGTGTCACTAATAAAATCATTTGTATGGGGCTCCAAGAGACATAAGGTGAACTGGGAGACGCTCAAAAAACCCACACATCTGGGCGGGTTGGCCATGATTATAATCAATACTATATAGCCTCCCAAATATCTCATATGCATCACTGGTATAACACAGAACCAACCAGAGCTATTGAAATGATGGGGATACCACATGCAACTTTATACCCAGACCCTCTTTACTTAATTACCACATGCCAAAAAGGGACAGGTATATGCCTACAAAAACATACACTTCTAAATCGGGCCCTGAAAATATGGGACCTAGCCCTCAAAAAACTGAGGATCCCCGTCTCCACAAGCAAACTCCACTATGGCAAAACAATAATCTCCCAGAGTTCCTTACCATACCCCAATACACTCATTGGTTCAACTATGGAATCTACCAATTATCACACATCATACACGAAAACACCCCGAAAACATTTGACCAACTCAAAGAAGAATTCCACCTTCCGAACCATATGTTATTTAGATACCTTCGTGATTGGATAGTGGCTAAGAGGTGTTATAGGAACGCCCAGAGTAAGGTGTCAAAACAGCATTGTACATGGCAGACAGTTGGTTTCGAACCCCCCCACCTCTATTTAGGCTTGGTTTCTTTGTTTTCACATAAATGGCCTCCTTAACACCTCTCTTGAACCAGTCACGTTCCTTTGCCAATATGTTAACATTACAATCTTCAAAGCTATGTCCTTTATCCTTAAGATGCAGGTACACGGCTGAGTCCTGCTTTCTCCACTGAGCACTCCTCAACGCGGCCTATTATCCCATGCTTTCTGCCACCCCCCCCTGACACCCCCGTGCTCCCGACCAGCGTCAAAAACACCCTACCCACCCGCTTCCCTTTGCCCTTCTTTTTTCTCTCTCCCCTCTCTCGCACGCCCATCGCGCAACCACTGACAACCCTTGACACCCAACCTGCCCTTCTATCCCAGAAGAATGTCACAAAAAGTTAAAGCAAATAGGGGAGAGCGGTTTGGCTGAGCGACACAAACAAAGTTTCCCCAGAGGGACCAGCATTGCGAAGGACCCGCAACCAACCACTAGTAACGTCCCCTAAGCCTTGGCACTGGAAGGGGACGGTGGGCCCACGTGAGAGGGGAGGGGGGGGGGACCCCCCCACAACACCACACACCCCAAACAAAACAAATGAGCTATTATCAGACGAGGGGATACTGGGAGTAAGACACTAGCTGAAATGGAAGGGGGATTGGGTGAGAGAACCAGATGAATTCAGGGGGATGCTCTAAAATTCAGCTTGTATCTTACTCCCAGCATACCCTCTGAAACTTGGGTCTCTCAGCCCCCTCCCTCCCACTCCAGCCTTGTGGCCACTCCCAGTACCCCCATAAAACCAATCTTGTGTCTCTCTCCATCCCTCCATTTTAGATTAGGCTCTCTCCCAGCATCCCCTCTGCAAACTCATCTTGTGAGTTGGAGTTGGAGCCATGGGAACTTAATGGCGACAGAAGACGGAGCGGGGACAAGTTATCCCAACTACGGAAGATCACATGTGCGAAATGGTGCATGTGCGTTGGGAGTTATCAAGCAGGCGGGCACAACAAAAGAGCGGGACAGAGCCTGTATGTCATACAGGCAAAAGAAGCTTTATATATTCTGTATGCTGCACAGCAGAGGGGCTGTAATTCAGGGTATGTGCTTAACTTTACATGACACTTCCATTGAAGGCTATATGTATTTCTCAGTGGAGATACCCTTAATATTAACTATTATACGTTTTGTTTTTATACCATATCCTTGGTTAACAAAGGGCCTTGTATCTTTTTACACCATTATTGCTACTAGTCTATTCTATCAGTAGTTGAATCATCTATAGTGTATACGAGGGGGAAAATTATCAAGACATTGCTTATACGCCATCCTCAGTAACTAACTTAACCCATTAATTAATGGTGCCACATTTTCAGTCTTCATCTTCTTACTATTAATATTTCTTAAAAATTGTTTAGGTTAATGATGCTTTGTTTAGCTATCCTAACTTAAATATTCATTTAGCTAGCTTAATTGCTTTCTTACAATCCTTGTTACAGATTTTATAATCCCTAAAGGCCCTTCTGTTCCTCTGATTAAAGTTTTAAATGCCTTTTTCTTCCTTTCCATTTCCTCTTTACATCAGAATTCAGCCACATTGGTGCAGACTTGTTTTTTTTACATTTATTTCCCAAGGGTATAAATTTAGATATGAAATGGTTAAAATTCCCTTAAAAACAATTATTCTGTTCAGTACTTGCTGAAGAGCTACCTCTAACCTGGGAAAAATTGCTTTCCCAAAATACGTCTTTGTTAACCCAGTGCACTTTTCCTTTGATAACATATGCTAAACGACACTATTTCATGGTCACATCCGCCAGGCGGGATAACAAAAAGAACCCCGACCGAACGCATACCCATGGACGATTTTCAGACAAAACGCCCCGTTGTCGCGTGTAACAGTCAGTGTTGGGGATCCTGGCTCGGGACGCACATCGTGCTTGTGTACGAGCCTTAACAATGACATTACCCACCCTCCTATTTTCCATTTCCACCCATATGCTTCTGCTTTAACATCCATACGCCTGTATCTCTTCTTTTAAATTTTGCTTCAAATCTTGTTTAACATAAACAAACATACTCCTTACCTTTCCTATTTGCTCTATACTTTCTAAAAACAGGATATCTTTCTAAATTTACAGCCCAGTTAGAGAATATTCAACCATGTTAAAGGGCAATGAGTTCCTGATTTGCTGCGGATAATTTTCTCCTAAAAAAAGGAGGCGTTGGATCTGGTAATACTAACATCATAGAGTGTATTATAGATATAAAGGTACCGGTAACTGGAGGCTTAGGGAATAGTGACCATAAAATATGTTGTTTGGAGTATGTTAGCAAAAAGGAGAAGTGCGCTGAGTTTACAAAGACTTTTAATTTCTGGAAAGCAAATTTTCCCAGGTAAAAGTAGCTCTTCATGGGCCGCTGTGGCACTTGTGTTTATATACACAAAAATATTCAATAAACTATTGTCCTGATATCAATGTATATACCACCCCATATGCAGCAAAAATACTACAACCCTGTGGTCTGGCGGGAGACTTTGACGTTGTGCCAAATGTTGTCCTGGATAAAATCCATCCAAGCCCTTGGCAACCCCTACCCAACCCTGGACACGGTTCGGATGTTTGCTAACATCACCTAAATGTGTGGAGGGCAAATACCCTCATACCCTGGTATATTCATGCTTCTCTGCTACCTACCATACGAGGTCTAGAATTAACCTAAATTGTAATTCACAACTGCTATTGATATAGAGGATGTGGGATATTCCTCGAGGGTACTGTCGGATCATCCCTGTTGGATGACAATCAAATGGGGACGTCCTCCTAAACAACCCTATCTGGAGGCTAAACCCATGCTGGCTCAACCTGATTCCGAAAGAGGTGGATTTGAGTGTGGAGTGGGAGGAGTTCTTCCACACCAACACAAATCAGCAAACCTCTTGTAGTTGGGAGACATTCAAAATCCACTCCGTAGGATCCTCTCCCAGACTGTCAATAATATTAAACACTGCTCTGCAGCAGCTGAAAAAGCAGCTATAACAAACCTTGATAGAGCAAATACACGTTTTCAATCTAATCCATCCCCGAGACAGCACAAGCATTGATGAAATTACAAACAAAAAATACAGATCAAATCCTACTAGCAAAATCGACCAAAAAAATGCACTTTCAATCATTCAGAATCTACGAATATGGAGAAAAGTGTGGAAATCTACTAGCCTTCCTAGCACGATATGAACACAAACCCCCTATCAACATCTCCCTAACAAGCCACTAACACCCAATATTGTAAACCCTGAAGAAGTATCTAATTTTTTTGCCACCTATTTCTCCAACCTCTACACCTCAAGTTACAGTACAGCCAGATAGAGAGAAAGCTTTTTACGAAAAATCCCATTCCCCAAACTCTCTCCCAAAGACCATCAACGATTGGAAGCACCCATAACAGAAATTGAAACAAGACAAACTATATCGCAAATGTCTAAAAATAAGACGCCAGGAACAGATGGCCTCCCGACAAATTCTATTTCATTACATAAGACTCTCTAGCCCCCAAACTACTAAACCTTACAATACCATGTTTGAAACAGGCACCCTACCAAACTCAGGTCAGAAGCTCTTATCATGCTTATACCTAACCGGCAAAGACCCCACCCAACCCGAATCATACTGCCCATATCCCTTTTACAAGTAGATCTGAAAAATATAGCGAAATTATTATCACTTAGAATTAATACTTGCATAAAATAGCTTATTCACCCCGACCAAACCAGGTTCATCCCGAATAAAAATACCTCCCTCAATACCAGAAGAAGCTTGAATCTGCAAGCACAACATGAATCATAGGCAGTCGATGCATAGTCTCACTGGATGCAGCCAAAGCATTCAACTCCTAGAATGGACCTTCCTGTGGCAGGTTCTCTCCAAATACAACATCGGTCCAAACCTCCTGCAATGGCTCCGTACTTTATACTCCACCCCAAAGCAAAGGTGGGTGAGGCCAACGGATGGATATCAAACTCTTCCTCTGACCAGAGAGACGAGGCAGGGCTGCCCCCTATCCCCACTATTGTATGCCTGGTTATTGAACCCCTAGCAATTATTTTAAGAAACGACACAAATATAGAGGGCCTGAAGATTGGCACCCAAAAGGAAATATTAGTCTGTATGCAGATGATATGCTCCTTTACTGCTGATCAGGGAGCATCGCTAAACAGGATATGTCAATATTCTGGCCTCGCAATCAACTGGGATAAGTCTTAAATTCTTCCAGTCGATACTTTCCCACCAAAATAGAAAGTGTCACAGCAAGTACTACCCAGAACAAATACAATAAAATATCTAGGTTTACACATCTCCCATAATCCTTCAGATTATATTAAATTAAACATAGAACACTCATAACCATAACAAAAATAAAATCCAAATATGGAGCAGACTGCCCCTGGGAGTCACAGGTAGAGCAAATGTAATAAAAATGATCCTAATACCAAAAACACTATTTGTCCTGTGGGCACGCCCCAACGTTACATCCCACTGAAATATTTTAAAATACTAGTGGTCACTAATAAAATCATTTGTAGGGGCTCCAAGAGACATAAGGTGAAATGGGAGACGCTCAAAAAAACCCACACATCTGGGCGGTTGGCCATGATTATAATCAATACTATATAGCCTCCCAAATATCTCATATGCATCACTGGTATAACAACAGAAACCAACAGAGCTTTGAAATGATGGGGATACCAATGCAATTTATACCCAGACCCTCTTTTACTTAATTACCACATGCCAAAAAGGGACAGGATTATGCCTACAAAAAACACACACTTCTAAATCAGGCCCTGAAAATATGGGACCTAGCCCTCAAAAAACTGAGGATCCCCGTCTATCCACAAGCAAAACTCCACTATGGCAAAACAATAATCTCCCGAGTTCCTTCCATACCCCAATACACACCATTGTTCAATATGGAATCTACCAATCTCACCATCATACACGAAAAACCCGAAAACATTTGACCAACTCAAAGAAGAATCCACCTTCCGAACCATATGTTATTTAGATACCTCAGGTCAGACGAACGCCAGACCAGTCAACCACAGTTCGACACCAAATACCAGAACTAATCACTAACCGGCTGCCAAAAATCAGAAGTCCTGCCAAAGTCAGAAGACCGCAACTAAATTAATTTCCATAATATATCAAGCCCTCCAAACCCTAATCGCACAACAACAGTCACTAATTAAGAAAACAACATGGGAACAAGATGTTGGACCAATGGATGCTGAGGAGTGGGATGAGATAATGGATTCTTGTAGGAGTGTCTCGTCCAAAGCCTCGGACAGATTGACGCAAATATGTATAATTAATAGAGCCTACTTGACACCCCAGAAAATTTCAAAATATAAAACAAATTATAGCCCGAACTGTCCTAAATACCAGAACCTCCCCGGTACCTTCTACCACATGATGTGGTCATGCCCTCAGATACAATCCTATTGGCAACAGGTGATACAATTTTTGCATGATGAGATGGGATCCCCTGTGGGCATGGACCCCAAACTGTGTCTGCTAAGTTCTGTGGACTCACTGGCAGTTGATAAATTTTCTAAAAATTTCATAAGAGAGACACTATTATCGCTAAGAAACTAATTGCTAAGATATGAGGCTTGCGCTCCACGCCACATCCAACAATGGAAACAGAAATTAATAAAAGTTTGCCCACAGGGGGTGCCCCCTTAAATATGATAAAGTGTGGGGCGGTTGGGAGTTATCCCCCAACACAGGTGGCCAATGAAAATAAGGTTTGAAGGCATGAACAATATGTGCAATAATATCACCCAACAAATAAAACACATTGACAGAGAAAAAGGAAACAGAACAAATCTAACAATCAAAAAACGGTTTAGTGATATAAAAATGTTAATTGAATAGAAATGTAGCGTTGTTAATAATCCCCTATATTTACAAACCTCATAATGTTATAAATTTTGAGATATATTCTGTAACAAAAGTAAAAAAAAAAAAAAAATGTACACTATCTAAATCTGTTATATGTGAAAATCTCCATGTTAATTCTATTTGACTGTTTTTTTCTTATCTCAATAAAGTTCCTCCCTAGGGAGGGGATTTAAAAAAGAAGTAGCTCTTCAGAATGTCAGCTGGTATAAGGTATTATCAGGTACTGAACAGAAGTAGACTGTGTTTAAGGGGATTTTTACCCTTGAGAAATAAATGTAAAAAAAATAAACCCACGTCCATGTGGCTGAATGCTGATGTAAAGAGGCAATGAAAAGGAAGAAAAAGGCATTTAAAACCTTTGGCAGAGAGGAAACGGAAAGGTCCTTTAAGGATTATAAAAACTGTACAAGGAGTGTAAGAAAGCAATCAAACTAGTAAGTTAGGATAGCTGACAAAGCACACTAACCTAAAAAATTTTTAAAATATATTAATAGTAATAAGATGATTGTGACTGTTCTCATTCATCCAGGTCATGGTATATCTGTTGTATTCAATTAGATCAACTGGACTTGAAGTTTAGTTCTTTGAAAACGTTTTGCTAGTCATCCGACTGGCTTTCTCAATTCAAAATGACTTGTACAAGAATCTGTGGCAATTATGTACCCTGGAAAATTCCAATTAGCATATCACAGCCAAGTGTTAAGGGCGTGATTGGATAGTGGCTAAGAGGTGTTATAGGAACGCCCAGAATAAGGACAGAACAACTTCGCCTTAAGGTATCTGCAGCCTTAGCCAGTGCTAAAACTCCTTCATCTAACCTGACCACACAGGAAAGAAGAGCCTTAACATCCCTCAAGAGATTCCAGTATCACCATTCTACCGGCAGACAAGGGAAGATGCACAGTGGGTACTCAACACTCAGACTACTATCATAAGGTGACCCTGCTCCTGGCCGATACACACACATATGAGGCTTTAACAAGGGATCCCAGCCGTTACAAGAAAAGGGTCATAGACTTACTACAACAGCTTCAAAAGGATAAAGCCATTGATCGAGCAATGTATCACCGCCTCTACCCTGGTGAAGCACATCCATGCATATATGGACTCCCAAAGATACATAAGGAAGGGACACCACTAAGACCTATAGTCAGCAGCATCAACTCTGTAACATACAACTTGCAAAATACCTAGCCACATCTTAGGACCATTGGTGGGAAGTTCTAAGCATCACACCCAGAACTCTCTGGATTTCACCAACAAGATTGAAGATATAGTACTCGGTGCAGAAGAAACTATGGTGTCCTCTGTTGACATGGTGAGAAAACGGCTAGGCCAAGACAGCACTCTTACCAGCTGAACTGACCTCAACCCAGAACAGGTGTGTTCCTTACTGGACTTGTGCCTGAATACCACCTATTTCAAATACAGGGATAAGTTCTATAAGCAAAAAACAAGATGTGCTATGGGATCTCCAGTTTCACCCATTGTGGCCAACCTTTACATGGTGGAGGTAGAAAAACAGGCGCTTAATACCTTTAAGGGCATAGCACCCAGCCACTGGTTCAGATATGTGGATGACACCTGGGTTAAAATCCACCAGAAGGAAGTACATGCTTTCACAGAACACATTAATGCGGTAGACCAAAACATCAAATTTACAGGGAAGAGGTACAAAACAACAAACTGGTCTTCTGGATTGCTTGGTAGAAGTTAAGGAAAATGGTAAACTGGAAGTAGAGGTTTACAGAAAACCAACACACATAGATCAGTATTTGATGTTTGACTCGCCCACACTCTTAGATCACTAGTGGTGTCATCAGAACCCTGACACACAGAGCTGCGAACATCCCCACTAGCACAGGGCGAAGGCTAAAGAAATGAAACATCCTAGAGGAGCCCTTAAAACTTGTGGATATCCAGACTGGGTTTGTCAAAAGAAGTAGAAGGAAAGAAAAGAACACAAATACCAACAGTAAAGGGGAAAAGCACAGGAGAAAGAACATGGTCATCCCATATGTAGCAGGGGTCTCTGAGAAATTAAGAAGAATTTTCAAAAAACACCGTATCCCTGTTGCTTAAATGAACAAAACACTGAGGCAGCAATTGGTACATCTGAAAGGTCCAATACCGAAAACACAAGATAAGCCGACATCATATATGCAGTGCAGTGCAGTGCAGTGAAGAATGCTCTGATTTGTATGTGGGGGAGACCAAACAGCAACTGCATCAATGTATGGCCCAGCACAGAAGAGCCATTCCTCGCGTCAGGACTCAGCCGTGTACCTGCATCTTAAGGACAAAGGACATACCTTTGAAGATTGTCGTGTTAACATATTGGCAAAGGAAAGTGACAAGAGGTGTTAAGGAGGCTCTTTACGTGAAAATAAAGAAACCAAGCCTAAATAGAGGTGGGGGGGGGGGGGTTCGACACCAACTGTCTACCATGTACAATGCTGTTTTGACACCTTACTCTGGGCACTCCTATAACACCTCTTAGCCACTATCCAATCATGCCCTTAACACTTGGCTGTGATATGCTAATTGGGATTATCCAGGGTACATAACTGCCACAGATTCTTGTACAAGTTATTCTGAATTGAGAAAGCCAGTCGGATAACTAGCGAAACGTCTTCAAGAACTAAACTTCAAGTCTAGTTGATCTAATTGAATACAACAGATATAGTAATAAGATGAGGACTGAAAATGTGGCACCATTAATTAATGGGGATAAGCTAGTTACTGAGGATGGCGATAAAACAAATGTCTTAAATATTTGTTTTTCCTCTGTATAAAATATAGAAGATCCAAGTACAGATATCCTAGATTATAGTAGCAATAGTGGTATAAAAGATGCAAGTGCACTTTGGTTAACCGAGGATATGGTACAGAAACAACTAAATAAGGTTAATATTAATAAATCTCCTGAACCGGATAAAATACATCCTCGGGTCCTTAGGGAGCTATTTAGGCTTGGTTTCTTTATTTTCACATAAATGGCCTCCTTAACACCTCTCTTGAACCAGTCACGTTCCTTTGCAATATGTTAATTTACAATCTCAAAGCGATGTCCTTTATCCTTAAGATGCAGGTACACGGCTGAGTCCTGACCCGAGGAATTGGCTCTTCTGTGCTGGGCTATACGTTGATGCAGTTGCTATTTGGTCTCCCCCACATACAAATCAGAGCATTCTTCACTGCACTGCACTGCGTATATGATGTTGTTTTCTTGTGTTTGGTGGTATCGGATGTACCAATTGCTGCTTCAGTGTGTTGTTTGGTTTAAAGCAGACAGGGATACAGTGTTTTTTGAAAATTCTTCTTAATTTCTCGGAGACCCCTGCTACATATGGGATGACCATGTTCTTTCTCCTGTCTTGCTTTTCCCCTTCACTGTTGGTATTCGTGTTCTTTTCTTTCCTTCTGCTTCTTTTGACAAAGGCCCAGTCTGGATATCCACAAGTTTTAAGGGCTCCTCTGAGATGTTTCATTTCTTTCGCCTTTGCCTCTGTGCTAGTGGGGATGTTCTCAGCTCTGTGTTGCAGGGTTCTGATAACACCCATCTTGTGATCTAAAGAGTGGTGGGAGTCAAACATCAAATACTGATCTGTGTGTGTTGGTTTTCTGTAAACCTCTACTTCCAGTTTACCATTTTTCTGAACTTCTACCAAGCAGTCCAAGAAAGCCAGTTTGTTGTTTTGTACCTCTTCCCTTGTAAATTTGATGTTTTGGTCTATCACATTAATGTGTTCTGTGAAAGCTTGTACTTCCTTCTGGTGGATTTTAACCCAGGTGTCATCCACATATCTGAACCAGTGGCTGGGTGCTATGCCCTTAAAGGTATTAAGCACCTGTTTTTCTACCTCCTTCATGTAAAGGTTGGCCACAATGGGTGAAACTGGAGATCCCTCTATCCTATGCCACTCTGCCCAGGCCTTCTGCTTGCATGGAACTGCAAGCAGGGGGCTGGACTGGCAGACACATTCGTGATTGGCTGAGAGGCAGCCAATCACAGATGCGGCTGCCGGCAGTTCAGAACGCCTGAGGAGAGAGGGAAGGTAAGTAAAGATCGGGGGAGTTTCTTGACATAATAATATGGCGTTTGGGGCTGGGGGAGGGAGACCTGGTGGACTGTTTTTGGAACTTTGGAAGGGCATAGCAGGGCAGACATTTGTTGCTGGGATGTAAGGTAAGGATTTTTATGCACTACGCAGTGGGGCCAGTAGTGGGTTAACTACTAGTTTTGGGGGTGGACATGCCCTTTAAGTGAATTCCTTTTGGAAATGGATCTTGGAGTTTTTGTGAATAACAAACTTAAAGGAAGCAAGCAGTGGCAGGCGGCAACAGCCAGAGCCAGCATGGTATTGTCTTGTATAAAGAGAGGTATGGATTCAAGGGAGGAAAATGTTATTTTTCCTCTTTGCAAAGCATTGGCAAGGCCTCATTTGGAATATGCAGTGCAATTTAGGAATCCTGTGTACAAAAAGGACATCTTTGAAATAGCAAGGGTTCAGAGAAGGGCAACTAAATGAATAAGGGGATTAGGGGAACTTGAATATGAAGAGAGACTGGATAAGTTACAATTATGTATGCTGGAGAAAAGACGCTTGCGTGGGGATACGATTATTGTGCATAAATACATTAATGGACCGTACAATAAACTATCTGGGGCATTGTTCACCAATAGAGCATGTTAGAGGACACATGAACATCCCTTAAGACTTGAAGAAAAAAGGTTTAGGCTTCAAGTTTAGAAAGGATTTTTCACTGTGAGAACGAAAAGGCTATGGAACGGTCTTCCAGTGGAAGTTGTTATGGCAGGTTCATTGGTCAGTTTCAAAAAACTGGATGAGTTTCTGCAAACAAGGAATGTTGCAAGTTACTGGTATTGATACATAAAGTAGAGTTGATCCAGGGAAATTTCCGATTGCCACTTGGAGTCAGGAAGGAATTTTTTCCCCTTCATAAATTTGGTGGGTTTTTTTTGCCTTCCTCTGGATCAATAGTTAGGCAGGAAATGAGGATATTGCTAGATGGGTTGGATTGGATGTATGTCTTTATTCAACCTCAAATACTATACTATACTATACTCAAGAGTATTAATTATGACCACTACTGCAAACCCCCATTTCTTTGGCACTCCAGAAGTTTTGGAAACTACAACTCCGAGCATTCTTTGGTTGCTGGGAGTTGTAGTTTCTAAATATCTGGAGTGGCAAGATTCAACAAACTTTAGGCCAATAAAAAAAGAAAATATGCACTTGCCCACTTCTAAACCCCCCATGGAAGTATAGGCACTTGTTCTTACCAGCTCCCCTGACAGGAGAGCGAGTCCTTCCTTGTCCTCCATTATGTCCAGTGAGGGCTGATAGGAGGGACGTACACTGTGTGCCGACTTGCCAATGCACACACTTGTGCAGTGTCTCCTTACTGGTCCTTATGCTCCGGTCTTCTTACAATTTGTGCCCGCATGTAAGTAATCACTGTGACCCGAGTATAAGCTGAGGTGAACTTTTCTGGGTCATTTCAAAAAATAGAAACATTGGCTTATACTCGAGTATATACGGTATATGGCATTATGTTTTAGATTTATTTATTTTTTTGTTCAATAATTTTTTTTATTGTATTTTTATATTGATGCAAATAAAATAACAAATTTAACAATAAAATAACATAACAACAATGTTATCACAACATACAGTGAATCATTTTCAAAAGGAATTTCTATGTCATGTTGTTTGTTGGCAAATAAAACCATTCTGTTTGTTACACAGACATGTTATGGTATGCAACCTCTCTCTTTTTTTTTGTTAAATATATTATACATTTCTCTGTCCTACTAAAGAATATAATTCTTATGATACACCTATCTCATCTGCGCATATGTAAGATCCAAACGTTCTATATCTTTGTCCATTTTTTAAGGAGTATGCTAGGTATTTGGAGTGGTAAATCCACCATAATTTATTAATTAAGGCTTGTCTGTTTGGACTGGGCTTTTTCCAGTGTGCAGCCAGCAATCTTCTAACTGCACCGCAGACCTAATATACTAATGAGTTGTCCTCTCTGTTTAGCTCTGCAAATGGGAGATTAAAGAGTGCCGTCCAGAGGCTAAATGTTATTTTCCTAGCGAACTGTTTAGATAGGATATTTTCAGCTTCCTTCCACAGTTTTTTAGCTTCCCTGCATTCCCACCATGTGTGTAGCTGGTCAGCCTCATTACCACAGTTGCGGAAACATGAGTTTTGTAAGCTTGGGATAAGTTTGTGGAGGAATTGAGGTGTGATACATCAGTCATAAAGAATTTTATATGACTTTTCCTTCACTATTATATTTGAAGAGTATCTTTTAGAGTTGATACAGATTTGAGACCACTGTGTCAGGGTCAATGATTCATTAAATCTGTTTTCCTATTTTCTCATTGGGTTTATTTTTGCTTGCAAGTTGTCATACCACAATAGGGGTCCAGGGCGTGCAGCACCTGGGCCACCCAGGAATACGGGTGAGTTGGATGTGATATACCTAGATTTGATCTTCAGAGGTATTTCAAGGATATTGTCCTTAGAGATGGGTCCGGGGCATGTGCACCTGGATCACCTGACTTGCTAAGTGAGTCTAAATTTCGACAAATGTTCATTTCAGCATTTCATCTTACAATTTGTCTTAGCACTTTTTAGTGCATAAATAGGGGATTCTCTGATTTTCTTATTTTGTATACCACAATATATTGCTGTAGTTTAACCTCTTGTGGATTTAGACTTAGTTATTAGGGTTTTTAAATTTTGTGGGTTTGTTGTTATGATGTTTGCTTAGTAGGGTGTTGATGAAATAGCTGGTACCATTCGTCATTATTCAGTTTATATTTTGCTTTGGCCTGTTCCCAGGTAATTGCATTGCCACTGTTTTCACATAGGTTCCATACCTTGTATACACCTCTGGCCTTCCATTTAGCTGCTTAGTTTCTATCCATCCCCACTGACAGAGTTGGTAAATACCACATAGGGAACTCGTAGTTTGGGTTGTTTATTAGTTGTTTTTGTTTATTGATTTGATCCCATAGTGTGAGTGATTGTTTAATTATTGTGGGGAGGTTTGTCTGATAGTGGAGTCTTTCTTTCGGGGTTAACCATAAGATTGAAGAGGAATGAAGACGATGAAGGTAAGAATTCTCCAGTTAGACCCATCCTGTGTTCTCATCCCCTGAGATCCATTGAGAAAATTGTGCAAATTTGTGTCTTTTATTATTCTATAGGAAATTCGATATTACCTTCTGCATTGGATCTAGATCTTTCTTGCTTAAAGTTAGGGGAAGAGCTCAAAATTAGTATAGAAATTTCAGAAGTAGTGTTTTTTTTTTATAGCATTGATTCTGCCTATAAGGGAGAAGTCATATGTTGACCATTCTTGTAGCAATTTAAAGAGTTGTGTAAATATATATTTACAGTTGAGTTTGAATAGGATTTCTGAGTTTGCGCTTAAATTCACTCCAGGGTATCTAAAGGAGTGTTCCGCCTTTTTAAAATGGAAGTATTATATTAAGGAATCTCCCAGATGGTGAGAGATATTCATTGTGTAAGCTACAGATTTGGAGTAATTCACTCCAAATCCCGATATCTCGCCATACTGTCTTAGTGTCATGTATAGGGATGGTAATGATATTAATGCTTGTGTGATAGACAGCAGGGTATCATCAGCAAATAAGGAAACTTTATGTTCTACGTTCTGAATCGAAATACCTCTGATGTCGGGGGAGGATATAATCAACTCTGTTAATGGTTTTATGCACAATGCAAAAAAGCAGGGGTTATAATGGGCATCCCTGCCTAGTACGGTTTTTAATTTTGATTTGTTCTGAAAGGAAGCCCATATTGCTAACTTGAGCCACTGGTTCAGAGTATAAATTCATGATGGCTGTGATGAGTGTGGTAGGGAATCCAATTTTTTTCAGTATCTTTAAGTATAGCTAATCTACTCTATCGAAAGCTTTTTTGATATCTAGTGATATATTGTGAAATATTGTTGGGTTGTTTGTTGGGTTATGTAGATTAATAGAAGGGTTTTCCTGATATTGTCAGTTGTTTGTCACCCAGATACAAAACCTTTCTGATCGCAATGTATCAACTCTGGTATTATGCTTTGTAATCTAGATGCCAGAATTTTTGAGTAAATTTTTATATCACAATTGATGAGGGAGATAGGTCTGTAATTGACTGGTGAGTTGTGTCTTTGTCTATTTTTGGGAGTACTACTACCGTATATACTCGAGTATAAACCAACCCGGAGTATAAACGGAGGCACCCACTTTTACCTTGAAAAGGAGTAAAGTGATTGACTTAGAGTATAAGCCGAGGGTAGAAATTATGACCAACTGCCTTCTGATTCTGTTTGTTTTGAGGCTTAGTTGCCCTTTAAATGGACAGCAGAATTCCCATACAGTAGTCCCATACAGTAATAGCCAAATCCATTATGGCTATACTGTATGGGACTGCTGTGTGGGAATTCTGCTGTCCATTTAAAGGGCAAGTAAAGCCTCAAAACAATAAAGAATCAGAAGGCAGCAATAGAACATTCCTACCCTTATACATCTGTATTGTTTTTAGGTTTTAGTTGCCCTTTAAACGAACATCAGAAGTCCCATACAGTAATAGCCATACTGGATTTGGCTATTACTGTATGGGAATTCTTATGTCCATTTAAAAGGCAATTAAAGCCTCATTCCTTGGCACTCCAGATGTTTGGAAACTACAACTCCCAGCATGCTTTAGTTGCTGGAACTTGTAGTTTCCAAACATCTGCAGTGGCAAGGAATAGCCACTGCAGGAATTACCGTGCCTTCCCCCCCTTCTAAATCCCCACAGTTGCCTTCTCATACCTGCTCCACATGTTCTCCTGCAGGCTGCTCTGGAACCTCTTCTAAGCTCCAGCGGCTGCATGCTCCACTTTCCTCTACTGGCTCACATCACTACTTGGCGCCAGCCTCACTTCCCAGCACAGAGAAGTGACGTCAGCCAGCAGAGGATGCGGAGGGTGCGGCCGCCGGAGCAGGTAAGTCTTTGACTCAAGTATAAACCGAGACTATTTTTTTAGCCTGAAAATCTCTGTTTATATTCGAGTATTTATACTCGAGTATTTACGGTATATTGGCTTCAAGTAAATCTGCCTTGAGGGTTTCCTTTCCTTCCATTAAACCATTTATCTGTTGAATTAGCTGCGGGGCTAGGGTTTCGGTAAAAGTTTGGTAATATAATGCTGTGTAACCATCTATGTTTTAGATTTTTAACGTGATAAATTAAAAGATTTTTTTTCATGCTACTAAGTAACATTTGGCATATTGCGTCCGGTGCCTTTTTCCATTAATATACTATATTACATGTTTTACTGAATCATATAAGTACTGAAAATTCTTCTGTCATTAAAAGTATTAATTGAATGCAAAATATTTATGTTTGAATTTTTGTCTAGAGCTAGTCTCACCACTTTTAGCACTTTAAATGTGTTTTAAATTAGACCCTGTTGAAAAATCCAAGGTGGGTGTTAGACCTTCTCTTATTCCCTTGGTCCCATGTGGCTAGGAGCCTCTTTACAGCTCATTTAAAATCATTAAATTATCATTGGTATATGAGTTTTATTAAACATTTCAATTCAGCTGTATTTTCTTTTTAGATTAATGCAGCTTTACTCTTCAGTGTTCATCAGCTTACTGAAATGGAAAACTCTGTCAAGTTTGACCTTCAGATTCAAAGGTAAGAAAAAGAAATCCATCAGCATCCGCTTTCTATCCGCTGTGGTTTAATAATAATTATCAGAATATTATCATAAAGCAGCACGAGATGTATTCAAAGTCCAAGCCACGGAATGGTAACAGATTCACACATATTAACAGCATACCTGAAAAACAAAAAATGATATATTGTGTACTTGGATCAAATTAGAAGGAGTTTTGGGCTGGGCTGCTACGTAGTAAGACAATTGTTGAAGCCATTCTTAAAATTAAAAACTGGTGACTTGACAGTTATCTTCCCGCAACCCCAACAGCTATTTAATGATAAGTTATATTCCTTTTTGGCAAAGATTATCGGGCTCCTCCCTCTGCTCAATGAGCTTTTTATAAGCTTGATCATGTGCAGAGAAGGCAGGTGGGGAAAGACCGGTCAATCATTGGCTGTGATATCAGCTGTCATAGACTTGATTGACTGCATGGAGGAAGGAGCCAGCTTACTCTGCAGTAATACAGGTAATAAAATGCAAAAGATACAGGATCAGTTGAGGTTCCGGGCAGGTAACTGACAATTGACTATTTTTTTGTTGTAAGGGTGGAAATGCCCTTTAACCTTTTTTAGGGCTAGTGCAAATTTTTGTCCTATCTTCCTGACTGACTGATGTACTAATCGATACACTGATTAATAGTCTGAAAATAGAGTTTGACAATATTTTGGCCTAACTAATTGTGTGGTCTACTGAAGATTGTGCAATCAGCTAAAATTTACCAACATTCCTGTTTTATGCAGTCATGCAGAAAATGTAAGCATTTGATTTCCTTTGTTGACCCAGGGCACTTTTCTTTTTAGAACGTACATTAAACGTCAATATTTAATGGCCATGTGAATTATATTGCTGTAAAATAGATTTACTATTTAAAGGATTTGTTTAGCCATTTGTGGTTGGCAGAAATGGACAGCTGTCTTATTTCTAAGATAAGGCAGGGTTGGCTTATCTGCAATGGGGCAGACATTATATTTTAGTCTCTCCATTTTTGGACTGTCTCCTCTTGCTGTTTTCAAGCTAGAAACCTGAAATTCAGTGCAAGCATTATTCTTTAGGGCTAGTGCATGGCACAATTCTCAAGCATCTCGGGTTTAGTGATAGTGTGTGAGAATGTAAGTGTATGCAATCGCCATATTATTTGGAAAATCACAGCACAAATGCAGAGTAACAAGTGGAATTGCTATGGTGCTTTTCACGTGCATGAAAGCCATAGTTTACTTAGCAGTTGAATTGGAAATAGATTTTCCTGGTTATTACTTTGCAGCTTTAAACAGAATATAGTCTGGTTCTTTAGCATGCACCGTACTCTAAAGTTTCACAAGGAGAAGCAATACTTACCCTCCAGGCTCCTCTTTCTTCCAGGTCTCTGCAATGCAGTAATCACTTAGCGTGATTTACTGCATTGGGGGAACACGGAAGGTAAGGAGCATGGAAGTGACGCTTTAATTTAAAAAGCGTTAGTTTTTCTCTTACTCCCCGAGTCCTACAGACCCATCTCCCTCCTGCAAACCAATGTTAAAATACTTGCAAAACTCCTGTCACTTAGACTTAATAAATACATTACCACACTTATCCCTTCGGATCAAACCGGATTTATACCCCAAAAAAACACCTCATTGAACACTCGTAGACTATACATGAATCTGTCCACAATCCATAACAATACTGGGACAAGATGTGTAGTCACGCTTGACACGGCCCGTGCCTTTGACACGGTGGAGTGGCCATTTCTTTGGCAAGTATTACGAGGCTTCGGGTTTGGACCTAATTTCATAGATTGGCTCCAAATTCTGTACACACACCCCAAGGCGAAAATTTCAGCTAACAATGTAACCTCCCCGACATTCCCACTAACTAGAGGTACCCGTCAGGGTTGCCCCCTGTCGCCTCTCCTATACGCCCTAGCGGTGGAGCCGTTAGCCATCCAACTCCGCAATCACCCCAACATAAAAGGCCTCTCCAAAAACAACCTGGTGGAGAAAGTAAGCCTCTACGCAGACGACATGCTACTCTACCTTGCCGACCAAAATTCCTCCTTGGAAGCTGCACTACTAACAATAACGGACTATGGGAAACTCTCGGGTCTCTCAATAAATTGGACAAAATCCCAAATACTACCACTTGAAAACTTCCCCCCCAAGGCCCCGTCAAACCCATCCCCCCTGGCCCGGGCAGCAACCATCAAATACCTAGGAATATATTTTTCTAGACAACCAAAAGACTTCGCTGCTCTTAACATCGAACCACTTATAAACCACATCAAATCTAAGGTACAGATTTGGCCCAAGCTCCCCATAGGAGTGATTTTTTACTACCGAAAATGCTATATATATTCTGGCACTCACCCGTACTTATACAACGAATACTTTAAAGTTCTAGAATCGCTCCTTAATCTTTTGTCTGGGGACCCCAACGACACATACTCAATGGGCAACTCTTAAGAACCCCTTAGAGCTGGTGGCCTGGCCATTCCCGACCTCCAACGGTATATACAGCTGCCCAAGTCTCCCACATATTTCATTGGTCACACGAGGAATTTGATAGAATGCGTACACTGCTCGAGGTCCCTAACGCCGGCCCACTCTATCTTCCTCTTCCTCTGTTGCTAGAGGTTACCAGGGTACGACTCTCCCCGAAAACCCGACCCAATTCTCATACAAGCATTAAAGACCTGGGACCTGGCGACTAAAGCTCTAGGGATACCCAGGATCAATAAATCTACACCGCTGTGGTACAACAGGCAGCTGCCTGAATTTCTGTCTATACCACACCCTGAAATCTGGTTAAAATATAAAGTTGTCCAAATCTCCAACCTTTTAAAAGACAATGCATTTAAAACATTTGACCAACTACAGCAGGATTTCGAGACACAATTTAGTTTCCAGACACAATTTAGTAATCACTCCCTGATTTTTGAGAAAAAAACCCCTTAATTGCATCTCTAACTGCTACAACCTCCTCCAGGTGATCTAAACTATTTACCGCTCTTCCATCTCCCTACAGCACGACTGTAGCTTTGTTAATAAACAAACATGGGAGTCAGATATTGGCCCAATGACGGGAAAGGAGTGGGAAGAAGCTTTAAACACCCCCACTCTGGTCTCTCCCAGAGTATCAGACAGACTAACACAACTCTATATACTCCATAGAGCCTATTTGACCCCATTACAACTCTCACGATACAGAGCTGGGAACATCCCAGATTGCCCAAAATGTTTGCTTGCCCCTGGTAACTTTTTCCATATGATCTGGGCTTGTCCAAAGATTCAGGGTTTCTGGTACCAAATCACGAGGTTTTTGCACGATCTTATGGGCTCTCCTGTCGGACTTGACCCTAAGGTGTGTCTCCTTGGAATCTCGGAAGAGTTAATGCCTGATAGATATATGCGAACATTCCTTACCGAGACCCTGTACTAAGCTAAAAAATTGATGGCTCAAACTTGGATTCAGGCTATCCCACCCTCCCTAGAGGCATGGAAGGCGGTAATAAATGCAACGCTCCCACAAAATACACCAAAATCTGGGCCACATGGGAAACATCCCCCGACACCTGAAATGAAATGAAAATGGGATTGTCAGGAGGGTGATGTAATTTCAATTTACATATATCAGATATTTTCATAGACAGACAGTTTAAGAGATGTTTTATTTTGAATCTATTGTTGTAAGGAAATGTTGGATAAAACAGCTGTACACAAAAGTCATAATGTATCAAACTGTATAACACGCAAAGAGTATCTATCAATCCTACTGACTGAATGTCTAAGTTAGTAACAATGGTTAAATTATGCTATCCAGCATTTATTTATTCAATGACTGTTAAATCTGTTTAACTTTTTTATCTTTGATCTTCAATAAAATTCTCCTAAAGGAGGGGATTAAAAAAAAAGCGTGTTTTGCACTAAGGGGCATTATTTAAAAGGTTCGTTAACTTTTCGCGGCCGTTTTCGCGGCCACTTAACGCATGAATCGCGTTTACCGCGATTTATAAAGCCGAAAACGGCCGCGAAAAGTTAACGAGAGCGTTAACCTTTCGCGCCGATACTTACCTGTTACCGCCGCCGTTTATTTATAAAGCGGCAGTACTGGTTTCCCTCGGCTAGTATCGGCTGTTTTACTTCGCCACCTTGAAGGAGGCGAAGTCAGCCGATACTAACCTCCCGCGGCGGGGATGGGCAGGAACCCGCGGCGGGTGGTCGCACCCGCCCCGGGAGACACGCCCACCCCGCCACACACCCCCGCGGCGGCAGCGGCGACCACCCGCCGCCGCCGCGCCGCCACTTCCCAGCAGCCCCTCCCAACCCGTTCCCCGTTCGCGGCAATCTCGGAACGGGAGGCTAGAAGGGGCTGCGGAAGGGGCCGCAGCAGGTGGTCGCGACCACCCGCCGCGCACCCCCTCCCCGGCAACCCCTCCAAGCCCCCCGCCCCGGCCGCTCCCGGGGAGGGGACGGAGGGAGGGAGCGCGGGGGGGTGGGGTGAGGCTCCCTCCAGCGGGGCCCTGAGAAGGGCCTTTTGGGGCTTAGGGGGTCCCGCAGCTCGAACCGGGACCCCCCCTCCCGGCTTATAAGGGCCCTTGCGGCACTTACAAGTGCCCTTGCGGCTCTGACAAGAGCCTTTTGGGGCTTAAGGGGTCCGCAGCTCGAACCGGGACCCCCTCCCCGGCCCTATAAGGGCCCTTGCGGCACTGACAAGTGCCCTTGCGGCTTTATAAGAGCCCTTTGGGGCTTAGGGGTCCCGCAGCTCGAACCGGGACCCCCCTCCCGGCCCTTACAGGGCCCTTGGGCACTTACAAGTGCCCTTGCGGCACTAATAAGTGCCTTTGGCGGGGGTCCCGCAGCTCGAACCGGGACCCCCAGTGCGGTCTAAAAGACCTTGGGCGACGTCTTCGGGCTGGCGACACCAACCCCACTCAGGTCGCCGATGCCAGGCAGACTCACTGCGGCCGACAGTGGCCCGCTGGCACCGCCGGCCTCAGCGGAGCCGATGTTGCCAACCGCTTTTTCTTCTTTCTTCAGCCATCTACTGCGATGGCATCTGAGTTCCTCGGCGGAAAGCTCCTCTTTTATAGGTTTGCAGAAATCCATAATCCGTTCTGATTGGTCAATTTTTAATACTTGCTTTACATTAACCAATCAGATTTCAGAACTTTCCAGAAATCTGATTGGTTAATGTAAAGCAAGTATTAAAATTGACCAATCAGAAACGGATTATGGATTTCTGCCAAACCTATATAAAGGGAGCTTTCCGCCGCGGAACTCAGATGCCATCGCAGTAGATGGCTGAGAAAGAAGAAAGAAGCGGCTGGCAACATCGGCTCCGCTGAGGCCGGCAGTGCCAGCGGGTCACTGGCGGCCGCAGTGAGTCTGCCTGGCATCGGCGACCTGAGTGGGGTTGGTGTCGCCAGCCCGAAGACGTCGCGTCGGATCAAGACGCCGGCAACATCGGCCTCGTTGAGGTCGCTGGCGCGCCGGGGGTACCCTGGCGGCCGCAGGGGTACCTCTCGGGGGTCGGCGGCCTCGGCGGAGCTGGTGTCGCCGGGACTGAAGAAAAGAAGACGTCGCCCAAGGGTCTTTTAAGAGCCGCACTGGGGTCCCGGTTCAGCTGCGGGACCCCCGCCAAAGGCATTGTCAGTGCCGCAAGGGCCCTTATAAGGGCCGGGGAGGGGGGTCCCGGTTCGGGCTGCGGGACCCTAAGCCCCAAAAGGCCCTTCTCAGGGCCCCGCTGGAGGGAGCCTCCACCCCCCCAGCGGCTCCCTCCCGTCCCCTCCCCGGGAGCGGCCGGGGCGGGGGGCTTGGAGGGGTTGCCGGGGAGGGGGTGCGCGGTGGGTGGTCGCGACCACCTGCTGCGGCCCCTTCCCGGCAGCCCCTTCTAGCCTCCCGTTCCGAGATTGCCGCGAACGGGGAACGGGTTGGGAGGGGCTGCTGGGAAGTGGCGGCGGCGGCGGGTGGTCGCCGCTGCCGCCGCGGGGGGTGTGGGCGGGGGTAGGATGCAGAGTCGGGAAGGGATTTTAAGTCCCTTCGCGGCGATACTATACGGTATCGCCGCGAAGGGGCTTAAAATTACCGCAGCACATCGCGGCCGCGATAGGTATCGCGGGAATAGCGCTCGCCGTTATAAATACGGCGATAGCGCTATTTTCGCGGCCGCGATGTGCGGCGGTAATTTTTTTGCGCTAACATCGTTCCTTTATAAATATGCCCCTAAGTGTTCATCTGCGCTATTGAAGACTGTGTTCTACTGAAGATTGCGCAATTAGATGAAAATTGCCAACATGAACGATTTGCCTGATTAAGTCATGCAGAAAATGAAAGCTGATCTGACCCAAATGTCAGCCGGGTGATTGATGACACCCAAATATCAACCTATATGTACCATTCCTGAGTCTCTCGTTCCCTAAAACACTGGAATACACTAGAGACAAAATATTCAACAGGAGTAGTTATTTATCTGTCTATTGAATTAAATAGTGTTGTTAAATTATTGATTTCTTTTCATTGTAGTTCAAACCAGTATGAGAATTCAAGTATGATTCAATCAGTTCAGATTCCTCTTGCAGTGTTTGCAGCAGTTGAAATCAGAGGGTAAGTGTAAATAATTTAAGATAATTTAAGATATTTCACAATCACACACAATCACAACCACAGTAGGATGTATGTGTATATGTATGTATATATATATATATATATATCACAATCTCAACAGATCCGCAGCACTCTCAGTCTCAGCAATCACGAGCAGGTCTGAGAATAGACACAGGCAATCCTGCCCCACTGTGTGGTTTTCAGATGAATTTACCGGCTAATTGATATTCTCTGTCATATTTGCTGGTAAGGTATTTCATGCCATAATTAGCACATCCAGGAGATGATGCTGCTATGAAATATATGAACTCACATTGAATATTCCTCTACCTTTTTTTCCTTTTTTTCCCCTAATCAGAGGAACCTTAGTTAGAAAATCGTGACCCTGAAATGGAAGCGATGAAACATTTTTTCAACATCACACATAATTGCTATTGCATGCTCTCGAAAACTACATAGCACTCCAGTAGGAGTATTAGTGAGATCAGGGCCTGTTAGAAGGTGGTAATTTAAAGAGGTGCCTTCAAATTTAGCTGAGCAGTCCAATACAACTCTAATCTTTTCTGGCTTTCTAGGGTGGTATACCCCATGTTGGTGAGGAATGTACCAAGTATTTCCCTCTTTTAGAGTAGTAATTACTTCTTCTGCTTCTCCGTCTCTTATGAAAATTTTCACAAATTTAACATAATCTTCCTTGTATTTTGAATTCCTCTCCAGTTTTCCTTTTAAATATTTCAATCTATTTGCTGCAAGTTGCTTATTGCTTGGAAGTTGCTGACGTTCTTTAAAGGGGAAGCTCGGTGCAAATACTTTTCAGAAAAAAAGAGCAGTATTTTTTCATCCCAATGACCTTAATCGCCAATTCAGCATTTTTGTCTGTGTATAAATAAATGCACCAACCGAAATACTGACTTCCTGTTTGCAGGACCCCTAATAGAGACCGTTATGGTCTTGCCCTTGACCCAGTGCCTGGGTTGATTCAGTTGCTTAGTAGAGATCATGTTTGACCCATCCAAAAGTCAATCAGTAGAAATTACTGTTAGGAACATTCCAAGGATGTGGTGCATTCTGGGAAGAAGAAGGACCTTTAGAACCTGAAATGGCAGCTTACTAATGTCAACAGCAGGGAACAGCAAAGGGTATGAAATCAACTGATTTTTCAAAATGGGAGAGAATATGTAGAATATTACATATTCTAACAATGTAACAAATATTGATAATTTCCACTGAACTGTCCCTTTAAAATGTAGGGGCATTTCCAAATGTCCTTTTTTGTTATGTATCTTCTGGCAATATTTTCTTTTCCTTTGGGTTTATGTCCAGAAAATGTTTTTCTAATACCTTAATCACAGAGGCAGGTGTGATGGATGGAAGTTCCTTTAGTGAAATGCGATGACAAAGTCTTGTCACATTTTCTGAGCTAGTGTAAGTTGTTATAGAGCCTACTATGCTCCACCCCTAATCACTCTTGACTGCATATGGATAATCTTCTCCTGTTATTACTTCTCTTGGTTTCAGAGCTCTTGCACAGTCATAGCCAATTAAAAGTCCTACAGGGTATTTTAGTAGATCAGGCATTTCTTTAGCTATGCTGAGCAGGTGGGCCCATCTTATTGCAGTTTCATGAGTAGGATTTCTATTCTGTTCAAATGGGATATATTCTTCAGTGTATGTTAGTGGTAGCTTAATATACTCTTGTAAAAAGTATCCTCTCACTTTTAATCCAACTAGTCTTCTGCAATTAACTATTGAATACTTACACTTAAATACAGTAATTGTTGACAATTTCAATTTGACAGGTTCTTTGTATACTTTAAGTTTTACTTGATTGATAAATGTATTACTGCTGTGTGTCCAGTAATGCATACAGTTATTATCCACTCTCATATTACATAGAGCAGTGGAACTTCTTTCCTCTTGTTGTGGTGAATCTGGTCTCTTTTCTTGAGGACGGTGTTCATAAAGTGGTGTAGGGGATTTTTTTTTCTGCAGATATTGCAAGTGACTCTCCTTTTACAATTTGTGGAGACATGGGCAACTCTAAAACAACCAAAGCACATTTTGTTGTCCATGACAAATTTCTTCCTTTCTTGAAGAGGCATTGCTGCAAATATGTCACATTTATATATAAAGTGATTTTGTTGACAACATATACATTTAATTTTCTCTTTAGTTTGAATGAAAATGAGATGTTTTGGTCCTTTGTAGGCTTTTCAGCTGCATTTTTTAAAGCATGAAGTTAGCAAACTTGTTGGATATGATTTTCCTTTGATTGATTGAGCTGTTATCCATTCTGAAAGCTTCTGTAATAACTTTTGGTTCTCTCACAAAAACCTTTAACCCTTGTACATGAGGCATTGCATTCTTGCAAGATATAAGAAACTTAACTCTCTCAGTTTAAGAGATTCTTTAGACCCATTCTTTGGCCAGGTACTTCATTTTCCCTACAAAGGGAGGACCAAAGCTTTTGTTTAATGCCTCCCAAGCTTCATCACTTCTAAAAAGGTTCCTTCTAACACATTGGGCTGCTAAGTGGCAGATGAGATTTTGATAAATGTAAGGCGATGCATTGTGGACTTAAAAATCCTTGTGCTGCTTATACTATAAATGGCTCTGTGTTAAGTGAATCCCTGTTGGAAAGGGATTGTGGTGTTTTGGTGGATAACAAACTTAAAGGAAGCAAGCAGTGCCAGGCGGCAACAGCCAGAGCCAGAATGGTATTTTCTTGTATAAAGAGAGGTATGTATTCAAGGGAGGAAAATGTTATCCTCCCTCTTTACAAAGCATTGGTAAGGCCTCATTTGGAATATGCAGTGCAATTTTGAAATCCTGTGTACAAAAAGGACATCTTTGAAATGGAAAGGGTTTCAGAGAAGGGCAACTAAATTCATAAAGGGGATAGGGGGAGCTTGAATATGAAGAGAGACTGGAAAAGTTACAATTATGTATGCTGGAGAAAAGGAGCTTGCGTGGGGATATGATTACTGTGTATAAATACATTAACAGGCAATACAATAAACTATCTGGGACATTGTTCACCAATAGAGCATGTCGGAGGACAAGTGGACATCCCTTAAGACTTGAAGAAAAAATTTTAGGTTTCAAGTTCAGAAAGGGTTTTTCACTGTGAGAACGGTAAAGCTATGGAACTGTCTTCCAGTGGACGTTGTTATGGCAGGTTCATTGGTCGGTTTCAAAAACCTGGATGAGTTTCTGCAAACAAGGAATGTTGCAAGTTACTGGTATTGATACATAAAGTAGAGTTGATCCAGGGAAATTTCCGAATGCCACTTGGAGTCACGAAGGAATTTTTTGCCCCCTTCATAAATTTGGTGGGGGGGGGGGTTTGCCTTCCTCTGGATCAACAGTTAGGCAGGAAATGAGGATATTGCTAGATGGGTTGGACTGGATGGACGTATGTCTTTATTGAGCCTCAAATACTATACTTTACACTCAAAGTGCTTCTCCACTTATATATTTTTTCAAATAGAACAGTCTATGTGATGAGTTTGTGCAATTTGTTTTTATTAGAGCCTTGAAACAGGTGCTCCTCTGTGAATTTAATTGGATCTCCTGTGAACATTAATAGTTCTGGAGCTGGAAGTCTAATTGTTGAAAGGAATTCTTTTAGTTCTTCATTCAGTGTAGATTCATTTGGCCTTGAATCTAAATTTCCTTTAAAACAATTAGAAGCTAAGGCATCTTTTGTATCTGGAGTATATGGAGTGTAGTCATTGTGTACTGGAAGCTGAGTTGGGTACATTGTATTTATTACACCAATATCTCCAATTTTACCATTTGATTTTGAGTCTTCATACACATTAAATTCTGCCTCTGTCTTTATTCAACCTCAAATACTATACAATACTAAGCTAAAATAGAAAATGAAATACGGATTGCCGAACAAGGCAAGTCCAACCCCAAAATGTTTTTTAAGTATATAAATGGTAAAAAGATGAGGACTGAGAATGTGGGACCATTAAATAATGGGGCTGAGGTGGTTGTAGAGGATGCCGAAAAGGCTAATCTGCTAAAACGTTTTTCGGTTTTTACTGTTGTGAATCCTTGTCCTTACAGCAGGGATTGTAATAATATGCAGGGAAGAAATGAAGAGTATTTACATTGGCTAACAGAGGATATGGTACGGAAACAATTAGACAAAGTTAATATCAATAAAGCCCCAGGACCAAATGGATTACATCCTCGGATTTTAAAAGAGCTTAGTTCAGTTCTATCTAGACCACTGTTTCTCATCTTTTTAGATTCACTTTGGTCTGGGTATGTGCCGCTGGATTGGAAAAAAGCCAATGTAATACCAATATTCAAAAAAGGTCGTCGTTCACAGCCTAGTAACTATAAACCTGTAAGCCTAACATCAGTGGTAGGGAAGGTGCTGGAAACTTTGTCACGGGATCATATCCAGAGATCATCTTATTAGTAGTAGTCAGCATGGATTTATGAGAAATAGATCTTGCCAGACAAATTTAATTGGTTTTTATGAAGAAGCGAGTAAGAAGTTAGATTCAGGCACAGCAGTGGATGTGGTATATTTGGATTTTGCGAAAGCTTTTGATACTGTGCCACATAGGCGACTAAAAAGAGGACTGTTGGCCTTGAAGAAAACATTTGTTCATGGATAGAGAACTGGTTATTGGATCGCAAACAGAGAGTGGTGGTTAATGGAGCTACATCTATGTGGGCTAAAGTTCTAAGCAGAGTGCCTAAGGGTTCTGTACTGGGGGCCACTTCTGTTTAATCTGTTTATAAATGACTTAGAAGGGGGCATTGAGAGCAAGGTCTCAGTGTTTGCTGATGGCACTAAACTATGCAGAGCTTTGGAAACTTCAAATGATGTACAAGTGCTGCAAGCAGACCTAGATAGATTATCAAAATGGGCAGCAGAATGGCAGATTAAATTCAATGTTGATAAATGTAAGGTGATGCATTTGGGATTTAATAATCCCTGTACCACCTACACCATAAATAACTCTGTGTTAAGTGCATCTGTAATGGAAAAGGATTTGGGGGTTCTTGTAGATAACAGACTTAGCTATAGCAAACAATGCCAGGTAGCAACGACTAGAGCTAGCAAGATATTGTCTTGAATAAATAGGGGAATAGATTCAAGAGAGAAAAATATTATTCTCCCTCTTTACAAGGCACTGGTAAGGCCTCATTTGGAATATGCGGTGCAGTTTTGGAATCCCATATACAAAAGGGACATCTTGGAAATTGAGGCAGTTCAGAGAAGGGCAACTAAATAATAATAATAAGGGGAATGGAGGGGCTTGAATATGCAGGCAGATTAGACAAGTTAGGGCTGTTTACAGTGGAGAAGCGACGTTTGCGTGGGGACATGATAATCTTATACAAATATATTAATGGGCCATACAATGAACTCTCTGGTGCATTGTTTACTAATAGGTCATATCAGAGGACTCGTGGACATCCTTTAAGGTTGGAAGAAAAGAAGTTTCATCTTCAGGTTAGGAAAGGTTTCTTTACAGTGAAAACAGTGAAAATGTGGAACTGTCTTCCAGCAGAAGCGGTAATGGCAAGTTCATTAAATAGCTTTAAAAAAGGCCTGGATAAATTTCTAAAAGGAAGGAATTTCCCCCCCCCCCTTTTTAGCGTGTGTTGGGTGAATAGGTTGGACTTGATGGACATATATCTTTATTCAACCTTGATTACTATGTTACTATATTACTATGTAGATTTAAAAATGTGGAGCTTACTTACCGTGGTACCTTCGGCAGTGTGGACCCTGCTCCTAAGGCAAATAGATGCTTGGACTTGCTCAGAGTCACTCCTGTCTCCCCATCACGATTGTAGCCCCAATAGTCCACATGTACAACAGTCACAAACAAATCCTATGCGCGTTTCACCCTGTGTGTACGTAGGCTGGGCTTCTTCAGGGTTAATGCACATTGTCATTTCCTCTCTCTGTGCTTACCTTTTATCACATTTATATCACTAATCTGGTATAATATAGGATAATACAGTGATTTATTTTATTTTTATTATTTTTGTCTCTGTGTTTTATAGGTATTCATTCCCTGCAATCAGGGCCATTTTCAGGCATAGGCCACCGAGGCAAAGAACTAGGACACCTATGTTGAGCTAGGGCACCCAGTGTTTTCCGCAGCATCTCCCTTTAATCCTTTCAGCTGCCAGCATTGACATGATATACAGTATGTACCTGTCATGTCTTCTCCATTGAATTGTTTACTCCTCACCTTCTCTAAGTTCTAATTAGAGTTGGATGGAAGGAAGAAAGGGCAGAGATAGTGATCTCAAGGCTGCTAGTCACAGGGGCCACTTTTATAAAGTCTGCAGCAGCTTTTACTTGCTGTGTTAGAACTGCTCTCCTTATTCTGCTGCTGTTATTTGCAACATTGTAGTTAAGTAGAGAGCCTGACCTCAGCTTATTTTACTAGTTGCAAATAAACGAAGGTGAAGAAAGGATGAGCTCTGCTAAAAGAACCGAGGAGAACAGTTCTACAACCGCAAATTAAAGCTGCTACAGATGTTTTAATAGTGGCCCCTGTGACTAGCAGCCATGGGATCACTATCTCTGCCCCTTTCTTCCTTCCATCCAACTCTCCAATTAGAACTTGGAGTAGGTGAGGAGTGAAGATTTGAAAGCTATGGTACATAGTACATAGTGCATAGTTGCCAATAGTCCCGGATTTACCGGGACAGTCCCGGATTTTGGGTAGCAGTCCCGCTATCCTAATGTCCTGGGAAAAGTCCAGAGATCTAGGAAAACCAGAATACTGCCTGACTGAAATTTTGTCTGGATCGATCCGATCTTAACACAGTTGAAAGTTGCACAGTCTGAATCAGTGTCGGCACTTACTACTCCTGAGGTGCCTGTGTCAGTGCCTGCGCAAATTGCTGAGTCTCCCGGCGGTGCTGAAGTGAAGGAGAGAGGCTGAGAGCCAGAGTCCAAGCAGACTGTCACTGTTAGTACAGTAAGTTCAGTTGAGCACATCTATCTACCTATCTATCACTATCTGTCTATCTATCACTATCTATCAAATCAAATCAAAAAGAGCTTTGTTGGCAGGATCAATTTACAGTTTAACATTGCCAAAGCAAACAAAAAATAATAAAATAATAAAACATGTTAGTATGAGGGTATAGAGAGATTCACAGTAGGGGCATACGGGTATCAATGGATAATTAATATGTACTATAAGGGGTATATTGGGTTTTAGTCTTTAAGTCGATTGGTGAAGAGAAGAATAAAGGGATAATTGGGCAAGTAGTCCTTGGACATTGAGTTCATTTATGCTCCTCTCAGTCTGTGACATGCCTTTACATAGTGTGCCCCAATATTTACTGTGGCTTCCTCCTCTCCCAGCAGGAGTTTTCTCTCTCCATCTAAGCAGTTGAAGTCTGGGATAAAGTCAGACAGCATCTTGAAATGGGGGTCCCGTATTGCTTTGTATTTGGGGCAGTGTAGAAGGAAGTGGGTCTCATCTTCTAAGGTTCCCTGGTCACAGTGCTGGCACAGTCTGTTCTCTCTTGGTTTATATGTTTGTCTGTGTCGGCCAGATTCTATTTCTAGGCTGTTGGCACTCAGTCTGTAGAGACTCAGGACTTATCTCTCTTTAGGGTTTGTGATATTCTCCAGGTAGGGGGCCAGTTTGTAGTCTCTGTCCAGTGCCTGGTATATACTTAGTTTCTGGGACTTTTTTATTTCTTTCTTCCATTCATCCACGTAATCCAATTGTCTCTTGGTTATGGCTGCTGTGATTTGAGGTTTAGACAGGCTCTGTGGATGTGGGTTTGATGTTAGTAGGGAGCTGATAAGTTGCTTCAGTGCACGTGGCTTTTCTTGGTCTTTGTTGTGTAGTGAGGCTTTATGATGGTAAGAGTTGGGGCTACTGTTCTGTAGGTGAGCCCAGAATACTAGGGCCCTTTTTTGCATCTCAAGCAGTAATTGGAATCTGCCATGCTCAGCCCGACAAGCGCTGTTTGATGTACTGCGATGGACCTGGAGGAGGTGCTTACAGAATTCGAGAGGGAGTATTTCTGGTGGGCCAGATTCCCATTTTGATTGGTCTGAATAGGTGACAGGGCCCCATACTTCACTGCCATAGAGTAGGATTGGGGAGATGACGCTGTCAAAGATTTTAAGCCAGACTTTTACCGGTGGTCTGAGGTGATACAGTTGTTTTCTTATAGCATAGAAAGTTCGGCAGGCTTTTGCTTTCAAAATCTCTATAGCTGCCCTAAAGCTCCCAGAATGGTTGATCTTCAGGCCGAGATAAGTATATTTCTCTGTTCTGCTGAGTATCTCGTTATTTAGTGTGAATGAAGGGCAGTGTGTTGGTTTTTTGTTTTTTTTCTGGAACATCATAATTTTAGTTGTATTTGGATTTATGGGAAGTGCCCAGGTTGCTCTGAATTTCTCTACGATGGCTAGACTGTCTTGTAGGCCACACTCTGTTGGTGATAGCAGTAAGAGGTCATCTGCGTAGAGAAAGAACTTTACATTTGTGTCATGTAGAGTAAGTCCTGGTGCTGATGAGGTTTCTAGAGCTGCTGCCAGTTGGTTGATGTAGATGTTAAAAAGAGTTGGACTCAGACTGCATCCTTGTTTGACTCCCCGACCTTGCAGGAAGTATGAAGTTCTTTTCCCATTCACTTATACACTGCATTTATTACCAGTATAAAGGCTCTTGATGACATCAAATGTTTTTCCACCTATTCCACTCTCCAGAAGTTTTGGGAATAGACCTGGGTGCCACACTGACTCAAATGCCTGTTTAAAATCCAAAAAGCAGACAAATATTTTCTTATTCCTTGTGTTGTAGACATGATGATTTATGAGGCTGTGCAAAGTATAGATGTGATCAGTGGTACGATGGTTTGGTAAGAACCCAGCTTGGCTTTTACTGAGAATGTTATGTTGTGTGAGGAAAGTAATGATTCTCTTATTTAGAATGCTGTTATACAGTTTTCCCAGTACACTGCTCACACAGATGCCTCTGTAGTTGGCTGTATCATAATGGTCTCCACTTTTGTGGATTGGTGTTATCAGACCTTGGTTCCAGATTTCAGGAAAGTGCCCAACATATAGGACTGTTAAATAGTTTGGATATTGCAGTATGTATTTCAGGGGAGCTGTATTTGATCATTTCGGGTAGAATTCCATCCGTACCACTTGCTTTTTTTAAATTTGTAAGAGCTTAATTTTGTCAGCTACTTCCTGCAGTGTTATTGGTGTATCTAGTGGGTTTTGGAATTCCTTGATCTTCTGCTCCATATTCCTCAGTTTGTTGATGATTTGGTTTTGTTCTGGAGTAAGATCTTGTGTAGGGATTCCTTTGTACAGATCTTTAAAGTAGTGAAACCAGACTTTTCCATTTTGGATGTGCTGTTTGTTTTGTTTGGATTTTGTGCCAATGTGGTTCCAAGTCTCCCAAAATGTGTTGTCTTGGAGAGATTGTTCAAGCCTTTGAAGTCTACTTTGGATGTAGTTTTGTTTCTTCTTTCTGAGGGTAAATTTATATTGACGTTGAGTGGCGTCATAAGCTAATTTTAGTTCATCGTCACTGGGGCATCTGTGTTTTTTATTTGAGATCACCCATAGATTTCTTCTGAGTTTTTTGCACTTACTGTCAAACCATTTATTAGATTGTTTGTTTGATGGCTTCTTGTGATTGGTCTTTTTCACTCCTGACATTTCTGTAATGATGAATAAGATTTTGTTGAGATCTTTTGCTGCTTGCTGAACTCCTTGTTGGTTGAATTCATAAGCCTTTCTATCGTAGTTTAGAAGCATTTCCTTCACCTCCGGTCTGTTGAGGAACTCCTTATAGGTTGAATGTGTAGTCCATTTGTAGGAGGATGGAAAGTTATAAAGACCAATTGAACTGTTGTGTTTGAGTGATTTATTTGAAGAGTTGATATATAGTAGAATTTGGTTGTGGTCTGACAGGTGTGATTGGGGAGCGACTATGAAGGCACTTATATTTGAAATGGCATTTAGGGTGTATCTCCCAAAGGAGTCTCCCTTGGTTCTTCCATTTAGTTTGTGAAGTCCTAGGTTCTACATTGTAGTTTCCTGTTTCCCACTTTTATTTATTGTGGTGTCATAGCTGTTTCCAAAAATATAACAATTGCCATCTATCTATCTATCTATCTCTATCTCTATCTATCTCTATCTAGCTCTCTCTATCTATCTCTATCTATCTCTATCTATCTCTATCTATCACTATCTATCACTATCTATCACTATCTATTACTATCTATCATCTAACTATCTCTATCTATCACTATCTCTCTCTCTCTTCTCTCTTTATCTATCACTCTATCTATTGCTATCACTATCTCTCTCTCTCTCTCTCTCTCTCTCTCTCTCTATCCATCTATCTACTGTATCTATCACCATCTATCTATCATAGTAATTGAGGTTGAATAAAGACATCAAGTCCAACCTATTCACCCTCTTTTTTTTTTCTTTTTTTAACCCTACCTAACAGTTGATCCAGAGGAAGGCAAAAAAAAAAACCAGCAAAAAAGGGGGAAATATTAATTCCTGACTCTAAACGGCAATCGGAAAGTATACCAGGATTAACCAGATCTATATGCATTAACACCAGTAATTCTCAATATTTTTTAGTTTTAGAAACTTATCCAGGACTTTTTAAAAGCTATTTAATTAGTCGCCTATGTGGCACAGTATCAAAAGCTTTCGCAAAATCCAAGTATACCACATCCACTGCTGTGCCTGAATCCAAATTCTTACTCACTTCTTCATAAAAACCAAATAAATTTGTCTGGCATGATCTATTTCTCATAAATCCATGCTGACTACTACTAATAAGATGATCTCTGGAGACAAAGTCAAGGATATGATCCCGTAACTTTTTTCCAATCCAGCGGCACATCCCCGGACCAAAGTGAATCTGAAAAGATAAGAAACAGTGGTCTAGATAGAACTGAACTAAGCTTTTTTAAAATCCGAGGGTGTATTCCATCCGGTCCTGGGGCTTTATTAATATTAACTTTGTCTAATTGTTTCCGTACCATATCCTCCTTCAGCCAATGTGAATACTCCTCATTTCTCCCCTGCATATTATTACAATCCCTGCTGTGAGGACTAGGATTCTCAACAGTGAAATCCGATGTAAAAAAACGGTTTAGCAGATTAGCCTTTTTGACATCCTCTACAATCATCTCAGACCCATTATTTAATGGTCCCACATTCTCAGTCCTCATCTTTTTACCATTTATATACTTAAAAAACATTATGGGGTTGGACTTGCCTTGTTCGGCAATCCGTATTTCATTTTCTATTTTAGCTTATTTAATTGCTTTCTTGCACTCTTTATTACAGCTTTTATACTCCCTGTAAGCCTGTTATGTTCCCTCTGATTTCAAAATTTTAAAAGCCTTGTTCTTTCTGTTCATTTCCCTTTTTACCTGAGCATTAAGCCATGCAGGAGTTGACCTTAATTTTTTACACTTGTTCCCTAAAGGTTCAAATTTAGAATTGTAATAGTTTAACCCTTTCGCTGCTAGCAGAATTCACCACTTCGTGTGTGTTAAATGCCAGAAGAATTTTCAGGATTTTAGACCCATTTGGTTCAGTCAAAGTTAACAGTAGGAAACCCGCCAGTAAATCAGGAATATTATACATTGTTTTTTTCAGCACAAAGTGTACTTTAACATGGTAACAAATTTTTGTAAGTTTTCTGGAAATTTTACTGGAATTATGGGTAAAATATGTCAAAAAAATTAAACATTTTCATGGATTTTTCCCATTTTTACTTATAGTTATCTTAAGGTTACACACAAAAATCTTACTGTTTCTAAAATCTCTGATACTCCCGGGTACAATGATACCAGATATATGTAGGTACCCCACTTTTCCTGTACAGGAGACCCCCCCAAACTAAACCTGCACCTTCAAGAATATTACACCAAATTAAAATGTATAACCACTTCTGACGGTTAACATAGAATATCTACCAAATTAACTAAAATATCCCACAAGTGAGATATTTTTAGAAACTACACACCCGCAGGATATTATGAGTGAGGTAAGTTTTGATCGAAATGCAGATACCTGTGCGCAGCGCTTCGTCCAATTGTAACTTGTTTTTTCACATTTTCCTTTTTTTCCTCAACTGTAAAATCAGATACAAAATCAAATACGAATTTCAGCTAAAAACTGCAGAGGAACGTTCAAACGCATTTCAAATATGAAAGCCTAACCCCTCCCGAATAAAACGGTATGCCACATTCATGTGTATACCCAGAAACATTGGTACCTAACCCAGAGCGTGACCAATGCCAAATGTCAGTATCAGCAAAAATAAATTAGCCAGCTTTGCATTTGAACAGTCTGCAGTTTTTCCCAAAAAACACCCCCCAACTCAGAAATACCCCCACAAACTATATATTCCTGAAATCTACACACATTCAGCTATGTAATACTGTAGTTCATTCATTCATACCACCAATGGTGTGGGCGCAGTTCTTCGTGGAATTTCGCACTTTTCACAGATTTTCTAAAAAAATTAACATCAATCTGTGGCAATTATGTACCCTGGAAAATCTCAATTAGCATATCACAGCCAGGTGTTAAGGGCATGATTGAATAGTGGCTAAGAGGTCCGACCTTAACACCTGGCTGTGATATGCTAATTGGGATTTTCCAGGGTACATAATTGCCACAGATTCTTTTACAAGTCATTCTGAATTGAGAAAGCCAGTCGGATGACTAGCAAAACGTCTTCAAGAACTAAACTTCAAGTCTAGTTGATCTAATTGAATAAAACAGATATACCATGACCTGGATGAATGACAACCTACGCAAGCATATGACTCAAAGGTTGAAATCCTATCTAAACCCACTTGACAAGCAAAAAAACCCACTAAATGTCAATCTCCCACATGTGCTGAATCAAATGGTATGCCATATGTGAGGGTGCATACAGAGACGTGGCAACCAACTAGCTCAAATGGGACACATGCCCAAGTGCAATTACAAGAAAAAAATCAAAGTGCTCTGTAATTTGAACAGCCTATGCTTTTTCAAAGGAAACAGCCCAGAAACTTGAAAATACCCCCCACAAACTATATATTTTTGGAATGTACACAACTTCGCTTATGTAACATTGTCATGCTTTCATACATACATGAAGAATTCCAGACATAGTACATAGAACTCTGTGCTTTTAGGAGATTTTGTAAAAAATAAAATAAGGGGATTCAAAGGTTGAAATCCTACCTAAACCCCTTGACAAGCAAAAAAAACCAGCTAAATTTCAATCTCCCACATGTCTTGAATCAAACCGTAGCCAAATACGTGGGTGCACCCAGAGGCGTGCCACCAACTAGCTCAAATGGGACGCATGCAGAAGTGCAATTACAAAAAAATCAGTGTGCTATAATTGAACAGCCTATTCAACTTGGAAATACCCCCACAACACTATATATTTTGGAATCTACACGCCTTCAGCTACGTAATGGTGTCATGCTTTTGTATATACATGACGAATTCAGACGCTGTTATTCATAGAACTCTGTGCTTTTAGGAGATTTTGTAAAAAATAAAATAAGGGGATTCAAAGGTTGAAATCCTACCTAAACCCACTTGACAAGCAAAAAAACCAGCTAAATTTCAATCTCCCACATGTCTTGAATCAAACCGTATGCCAAATACGTGGGTGCACCCAGAGGCGTGGCCACCAACTAGCTCAAATGGGATGCATGCAGAAGTGCAATTACAAGAAAAAATCAGTGTGCTATAATTTGAACAGCCTATTCAACTTGGAAATACCCCCACAAACTATATATTTTTGGAATCTACACGCCTTCAGCTACGTAATGGTGTCATGCTTTTGTATATACATGACGAATTCCAGACGCTGTTATTCATAGAACTCTGTGCTTTTAGGAGATTTTGTAAAAAATAAAATAAGGGGATTCAAAGGTTGAAATCCTACCTAAACCCACTTGACAAGCAAAAAAACCAGCTTAAATTTCAATCTCCCACATGTCTTGAATCAACAGTATGCCAAATCGTGGTGCAACCAGAGGCGTGTGGCACCAAACTAGCTCCAAATGGGACGAATGCAGAGTGCAATAACACGAAAAAATCAGTGTGCTATAATTTGAAACAGCCTATTCACGTTGGAAATACCCCCACAAACATATATTTTTGGAATTACACGCCTTCAGCTACGTTAATGGTGTCATGCTTTTGTATATACATGACGAATTCCAGACGCTGTTATTCATAGAACTCTGTGCTTTTAGGAGATTTTGTGAAAAAATAAAAATAATTCAAAAGTTGAAATCCTACCTAAACCCACTTGGCAAGTAAAAAAACCCACTAAATGGCAATCTCCCACATTTCCTGACTCAATCAGTTTGCCATATGGGTGGGTGCAAACAGAGAGGGGGCCACCAACTTGCTCAAATGGGACCCATACGCAATTGCAATAACAAGAAAAAAATCAAAAAACGCCACAACCCACCACCACCCCCACACACACTCCCCCTTTTAGTGGTATTTTAGTGAAAACCAGTTAGTATGGAGAGTCACACAAGTTTTTGCACACTTTACTGATCCTAAAAATTCAATCCGGTCTTTTTTTGGTACCTCTGCAAAATTTCTTATTAAAATAGGCTTAGTTCCCCTTGAAATCCAACAAATAATGATCTGTGTTTACTTTACTGATATCACCGGGGACATTGGGAAGCTTGAAGAAGACAACGTTTTTTTGCTAATTTATAGTTTTAGGGTAAAAAAAATAGGGGTGTGTGTATCACTTTAAGAATTTTTTTTGTGCCCATTTTTCTTTTTTTTTGGATCATTCCCAAAGATGATCATCAAATCATCTTAGGAAATGATAACGAACTTGAAATATGGACCTAAATGCCCGTTTTCCAATTCGAAATCTGATCAGAAAAATCACTTCCCGGAAATCATTTTCCAAGAAGTGATTTTTCATTCATTGGCAAAGATCAATAATTTGGTGATCAGAAGTGATCACCAAATTTTGATCTCTGTCCCCATTTTTTGAAAAAATCCTATTAGTGAATGGAACTCAGAGTTCCATTCACAAAAAGTATAGTAAAGCTGTCACACTGACACACCAGGGGCAGACTGGGGAAAGCCTAAGGGAAGACCCCGGTGATGCAGGAAATCCTGTGATGTCACCGTGGTCTTCCTTTCCGCATGGACCTGCTCTTTCCTCCTTCTCGCAGCTGCTGCTCCCGGCTCCTACACAAAAAGGTAGGATATCTCCCGATCCGATCGAGGGGGCTAGGGGGGCATTTGAATGCTGCCTCCCGATTGCCCCTAGCATGGCCTAATTTTTTTTTCTTTTTTAAAGGGCCAGACACAGAATGTATATATATGATCTATGGCAGTTTGGTCCTTTTCTGCACAGATCATATATATATACGATCTGTGGCACTTTAAGTGTTAATATCCCTTTAAAAGTGGTCCATATCTGCTCAGTATCTTTACCTAGAAACAATTCCCCCCAGTCTGTGAGCAGGAGTGATTCCTTTAACAGCCCAAAATTAGCTTTCCTAAAGTTAAAGTTTTTGTTAACCCAGTGCACTTTAGTTTTTTGCAACCTATACTAAATGACACTATACCATGGTCACTGTTCCCTAAGCTTCCCATTACCTTCATCTCCAAAATGAGCTCAGGGTTAATAGATATCACTAGATCCAACAACGCATCTATCTCTCTATTTATCATCTATCTATCTATCTATCTATCTAGTATTTCATTTTAGCTGATATTGTTTGTCCAGTGAGTGGGAAGTCATCTGGTAATCCATGTATAATATGATGTAGATATTTATGGGTTTTTAGTAGAGATGTACTGTGGGTTCGAATAGAACCCAATCTCATATCGAATCCGGGGGTTTCGAAGACCCTGTCGAAACTTTCAGAACTCCCGGATTTCACGAAACACGAATTTTCTGATTTTTATCGAAAATTCGATAATTATCGAATTTACGGGCCTTTCGCTAACCCTAGAATGTACCATTCATTTTTGCTAACCCTCGAATGTTCCATTCACTTAGCCTAGAATGTACCATTCGTTTTCGCTAACCCTCAAATGTACCGTTCACTTTTCTCTAAACTTTGAATGTACCATTCGCTAAGCCAGGAAGGATCGTTCGTTTGTTTTTGCACGCCTTCAAATGTACCGTTTGCTAACCGAGGAAGGATCGTTCGTTCATTCGTTCAATAATCCTCGAATGTACTGTTTGCTAACCCTAGGGGGTATCGCATGTTCGTTTGTTCGTTTTCGCAAGCCTTCGAATGTACCGTTCGCTAACCCTAGTAATATTATAACCATATAATAACCTACTCATATAATAACCATATAATATATATGGTTATTATATTACTAGGTTATTATATGGTTATTATATGAACTAGGTTATTATATGGTTATTATATGACTAGGTTATTATACGGTTATTATATGACTAGGTTATTATATGGTTATTATATGGTTATTATTACTAGGTTATTATATGGTTATTATATTACTAGGTTATAATATGGTTATTATATGACTAGGTTATTTTATGGTTATATGGTTATTATAGGACTAGGTTATTATATGGTTATTATAACCATATAATAACCTAGGGGCATATTTATAAAAGAGCGAAAAGTAGCGAAATGTTTTCGCATTCGCTTTTCGCATGGGTTTTCGCCAAAAAGACAGTTAACGCTATTTATAAAGGTAGCGTTAACGAATGGCGAAACCGTTTCCGCGAGCTATCGCTAAACCCTTTTCGCCTAACTTCGCAATGGTAATTTTAGCAAAAAAGGAGCAAAAAGGCATAACGCGATTTATAAAAGAGCGAAAGGTGGTTTTTGCGTTAAAAAGAGCGAAAGATTAGCGCGACCCTGAAGGTGGTGAAAAGTCATTGTTTGAGCGAAAAGGCATTCTAATGGGTAATATGCCTTGAAAAAACGAACGCGCATTAGAAGGGCGATCGCGCATTAGAGTGTAATATGCCTTGGAAAAGCGACATTAGAAAGGCGATCGCGCATTAGAATGTAATATGCCTTGGAAAAGCGAACGCGCATTAGAAAGGCGAAAGCGCATTAGAAAGGCGAACGCAGAAAGGCGAACGCACATTAGAAAGGCGAACGCACATTATAATGGAATATGCCTTGGAAAAGCGAACGCGCATTAGAAAGGCGAACACACATCAGAAAGGCGAACGCACATTAGAAAGGCGAACGCACATTATAATGGAATATGACTTGGAAAAGCGAACGCGCATTAGAAAGGCGAACGCGCATTAGAAAGGCGAACGCGCATTAGAAAGGCGAATGTGCAGTGCAAAAGAAAACTGTATTCCAATTGAGAAATTCTAAGAAGATTGACTAAATAAGACATGGCTGACTTCTTGGTAAATGTGAGGTGGCCATTTTGAACTTGACATCATTTTCTAGTGGGCTTTTCTGGTTTCGAATGGTTTTCACAATGCAGTCTTCTTAGATGCGTTAAGTTTTCGCTGCGATACTTTTCGCTCTTTATCGCGCCCGTTCGCCTTTTTCAGCCGCGAAGTGTGTTTTTTTCGCTTTTTTATAAATAAGGCGAAACGAAGCCCCAAATGGCGCTATTTTCGCTGCGATGTGCTGCGCTAATTATTTGGCGAAAAAGACAATCCTTTATAAATATGCCCCCTAGTCATAAAATAACCGAGTAATATAATAACCATATAATAACCATAAATTAACCTAGTAATATAACCATATAATAACCTAGTCATATAATAACCATATAATAACCTAGTCATGTACGCCAATGTAATACCAATATTCCAAAAAGGTAGTCGTTCCCAACCTGGTAACTATAGACCTGTAAGCCTAACATCAGTGGTAGACAAGTTGATGGAAACTTTGTTACAGGATTATATCCTTGACTTTGTCTCCAGAACTGATCTTATTAGTAGTAGTCAGCATGGATTTATGAGAAATAGATTGTGCCAGACAAATTTAAAGTAAGAATTTAGATTCTGGCATAGCAGTAGATGTGGTATTCTTGGATTTTCCTTAAGCTTTTGATACTGTGCCACATAGGCCACTAATGCATAAACTAAGGACTGTTGGCCTAGAAAAAAACATTTGTACATGGATAGAGAATTGGTTATTAGATCGCAAACAGAGAGTGGTAGTAAATGGGGCAACATCTATGTGAAGTGCCTCAGGGTTCTGTACTGTGGCCACTTCTTTGTAATCTGTTTATAAATGACTTAGAAGGGGGCATTGAGAGCAAGGTCTCTGTGTTTACTGATGACACTAAACTATGCAGATATCTGATGTATTCAATTAGATCAACTGGACTTGAAATGTAGTTTGAATACATCAGATATACCATGACCTGGATGAATGAGAACCTTCACAAGCATAAACTATGCAGAGCTTTGGAAACTTCACATGCTGTGCAATTGCTGCTAGCAGACCTAGATAGGTTATAAAAATGGGCAGCATTATGGCAGATGAGATTCAATATTGATAAATGTAAGGTGATGCATTTAGAGTTTAACAATCCTTATGCCACCTATACCATAAATAACTCTGTGTTAACCCCGAAGAGCTTACAATCTAAGCACATTTATTTGACACATACAAATTATCAGTGTGTCTTTATGATTGTCGGGGGGAAACCGGAGTGCCCGGAGGAAACCCCACGCAAGCACGGGAGAGCATACAAACTCCTTGCAGATGTGTCCAAGTGTAGAATAGAACTCAGGACTTTAGCTCTGCAAGGCATCAATGCTAACCACTGAGCCACCATGCTGCCCACACTTGTAGCCTAAACCTTTTTTCTTCAAGTCTTAGAGATGTCCACGTGTCCTCTGACATGTTCTATTAGTGAACAATGCCCCAGTTTATTGTATGGCCCGTTAATGTATTTATACACAGTATCCCCACGCAAGCGCCTTTTCTCCAGCGTACATAATTGTAACTTTTCCAGTCTCTCTTCATATTCAAGCTCCCCCAATCCCCTTATTAATTTAGATGCCCTTCTCTGAACCCTTTCCATTTCAAAGATTTTTTGTACACAGGATTCCAAAATTGCACTGCATATTCCAAATGAGTCCTTACCAATGCTTTGTAAAGAGGAAGAATAATATTTTCCTCCCTTGAATACATACTTCTCTTTATACAAGACAATACCATGCTGGCTCTGGCTGTTGCCGCTTGGCACTGCTTGCTTCCTTTAAGTCTGTTATCCACCAAAACTCCAAGATCCCTTTGCAACAGAGATTCACTTAACACAGAGCAATTTATAGTATAAGCAGCACAAGGGTTTTTAAGTCTAAAATGCATCACCTTACATTTATCAACATTAAATCTCATCTGCCACTTAGCAGCCCAATGTGACAATCTATCTAGATCCCCCTGCAAAGATTGCACATCCTCTGAAGTTTTTAATGGTCGACAAAGTTTTGTGTCATCAGCAAACACAGAAACCTTGCTGAAAATACCCACTTCCAAATCATTGATAAATAGATTAAATAGAAGTGACCCCAACACAGAACCCTATGGCACCTAGCACTTTAGTCCATAATGATGAAGCCCCATTAACAACTACTCTCTGCATCCTATTCAATAACCAATTTTCTATCCATGTACAAATGTGCCTCCCCAGACTAACAGACCTTACCTTATACGTTAGTCGCCTATGGGGGACTGTATCAAAAGGCTTTGCAAAATCCAAGTAAACTACATCTACTGCTATGCCAAAGTCTAAATTTCTACTTACTTCCTCATAAAATCCTTATTAAACTTTTCAGTATCTTCCCCACCACTGAAGTTAAACTTACAGGCCTGTAATTACCCGGCTGTGAGGGACTACCCTTTTTCAATATTGGAACAACATCAGCCTTTTTCCAATACAGAGGCACACATCTAGACATGAGGGAATCTGCAAAAATAAGAAACAATGGCCTAGATAAAACTGAACTTAGCTCCATAAGGACCCGAGGATGTATTATATCCGGTCCAGGAGATTTATTAATATTAAGCAATTAACAAATTTAGTTGTTCTGTACCATATCCTCGGTTAACCAAAGTGCACTTGCATCTTTTATACTATTATTGCTACTATACTCTGATACTATGATATACTATAATATATGTACTTGGATCTTCTATAGTGTATACAGAGGGAAAAAAATATTTAAGACATTTGCTTTATCACCATCCTCCTTAACTAACTTATCCCCATTAATTAATGGTGCCACATTTTAAGCCCTCATCTTCTTACTATTAATATACTTAAAATGATTTTTAGGCTTAGTGATGCTTTGTTCAGCTATCCTAATTTCATTATTAATTTTGCCTAGTTTGATAGCTTTCTCACACTCCTTGTTACAGTTTTTATAATCCCTAAAGGCCCTTTCCATTCCCTCTGACTTACAGGTTTTAAATGCCTTTTTCTTCCTTTCCAAATGCCTCTTTACATCAGAATTCAGCCACGTGGGCGCGGATTTATTTTTTTTACATTTATTTCCCAAGGGTATAAATTTAGATGTGAAATGGCTTAAAATCCCCTTAAACACAGTCCACTTTTGTTCAGCACCTTTACCTGATAATACCTTATTCCAGTTGACATTCTAAAGAGCTACTTTTAACCTGGGAAAATTTGCTTTCCTGAAATTAAGTCTTTGTTAACCCGGCACACTTTTCCTTTCGATAACATACTCCAAACGATAATGGTCACTATTCCCTAAGCCTCCAGTTACCGTTATATCTATAATGCGCTCCACGATATTAGATATTACCAGATCCAACAGAGCTCCTTTTCTAGTAGGAACTTCAACCACCTGTGAGAGAAAATTATTCTGCAGCACATTCAAGAATTCATCGCCCTTTCCTCTGTTTGCAGTTCCACTCCACCAATCTATATCAGGGTAATTAAAGTCCCCCATAATGAGTACACTCCCCAAACTTGCAGCCCTTGCCAACTGCATATGAAGCTGGCTCATTTCCTCCCTGCTAGCATTTGGTGGCTTATAGCAGACACCAACAATGACATTACCCCCTTTCCTGTGGCCTAATTCCACCCATATTGCCTCCACTTTAACATCCATATCGCCAGTTATCTCTTTGTTTAAATTTTGCTTCAATTCTTTTTTAACATAAACACATACTCCCCCCTTTCCTTTTTTCTCTGTCCTGCCTAAACAAGGCGTATCCTTCTAAATTTACAACCCAGTCGTGAGAACTGTTTAACCACATTTCTGCTATACCCATTACATCATACTTCTCATTCAACGCCATAATCTCTAATTCACCCATTTTGTCAGCCAGGCTTCTTGCATTTGCAAACATACATTTTAGATTATGATCCTGTAATTTATTCATAGACTTAAATACACATGAATCCCTACCCCCTATGCTAGCCCCACCCTCCTATCCACCCACCCTGGCCTATCCATACCAGTTCCTGTAGGGAACTGCACAATCGATCAGAATTTACCAACATGTCCAATCATTCGTTAATCCGATCCAGAGGAACGAACGATCTGTCTGGTTATTTTTGTTTTTTTTACATTATAAGGGGTATAGCCCTTGGATGATAATCATACTTTTATTTACATCTACAACTTTGTAATAATAACTGTCCTTCTGGATATGTTATTATGTTGTATATTTATTTTATTTAAAAATCAATAAACAAAGTTAAAACAAAAGTATTAAAAGTTGTGGCCTTACATCACTCAAAAAACTTTTCCATTTCTTAAACAAAAAGCAGCATACTATGCATTTATAAATACCAAGGTGAAGGTAACATACTGTATATGATAATGTATAAGTTTTCACCTGTATCATTATGTTTAATTCCTGTAATAATTGTGTGGTTTATATTTAAACAGATTCATATACATAGTATATTGCAAGAATTAGGTTTTCAAGACAGCTTATTGGAATACGCTTATGGAGAATGGTTAATTGTAACAACATCATCTGTTATATTAATGATAGTATTGCAATTACCCGTTTATAGGATGTTGGGTTACTGTAGGATAAAATATTCAGGTTATTGTTTATCTGCATTCTGCATCTTGCTAGATGTTTACTGTAATATAGGATAACTAAATAAACTATAACTAAATAAGCTTTATTTTAAGTTTAAATTTGAAACTTTTTTTTTTTTTAATTTTTTTAAAAATGAAAAGTACCTATGACTGGGAGGTTGGATTCATTATTCCTACCTTGCAATATTGTTTCTTTGAGGAGCTACAGCACGTACAGTTTTTATTTGCCAGGTTAGGTCTGGAATAGTCCTGTATTAAAGATAGTGCTGAAGCCGGGACAAAGACTGGCAGAATTAGTTTTCTTTAGGCTGGTGCTCCTCACAGATATAATATTGGGAGGTAGTAATTATCTATATATCCCTATCCCAAGTACTTTTCATTTTAACTGTTTGTTTTTTTTGTTTTTTTTAAACTATATACATACTATAGTTCTCCTTTAATGATTTCACTTTGGTTTTTCAAATATGGATAGGGAGCATCTTGTCATCTATGTGACTATTCTGCAATTTTAATTTGCAAACTTTGTATATTACTATAGAGTTTCTACTCCAAACGAGGTATTTTTGCCCATTGCAAACTGGCAACCCAGAGAAAATCCAGCGACAGAAGATGATATTGGACCATTAGTGCAGCACATATTTGAGGTAATTTTGTCTAAAATATAAAAAGATGTATGAAGAGAAGACGTTTTACTAAAATTGGGATTTTATTAAAATTGGAGTTCTGTTTAGTATTTCTAACCGATTTTAAAGTTAAAAAAAGATTCACATTAATAAATGTTTACTTTTTATACAACTGATGTTTCTGTTTTAATCCAAGAATCCACTGCATGATGATAGTTATAGTGAGTATAAAGGTTTGGTTTTTTTTAATGGTAAAACAAAAAGTACCAGGCACAGGGAGTTATGATTGGTAATTTATACCTGCCAATATTGCTTCTGCAAAGAGCCCCAGCACAAACCAAACTGCTTCTGCCAGGCTTCCACCAGGCTTCAGCACGATCTTTAAAAAAGGAAAGTCTAGGACAAACCTGGCAAATAAAAGCTGTATGTGCTGTAGCTCCCCAACAAAACGATATTGGAGGTATGAATATTCAATCCTACTTTCTGCCCCAGGTAATTTTAATTTTTTTAGAGTTAATTTTTTAAAACATATTATCCTTCTACCACTAACCTTTATCACTATAAATCATATAACCCAGATTACATCTGCCACTACAGATTCTATAGATAAGTACAGTGATATCCTTTTTGTTCTGGATGTGGGTATTTAACTTCTTTGCTCCCTATACAAGGCTAAAGAGCAGCATTTAGATTAAATATTGTCCCTGACATTACAAGCTAGGTGAATATATGAGTGAGTTGTTATATTATGTTTATTTTTAAACCATATGTGTTTAAGTAGAGAAGGTGCCTATTTTATATATATATGTTTTTGTTCACTCTTCCAGCTGGGGTGCTTGTCTGTAGGTGTAGCCATTTACCCCAAATTATAAAATAGCCCCATAATGTGATATTCAAGTCCCAGTCCCTTTCTTAAACTGAGGTGATTATCAAAATGGCTGTGATTTTTAGCATTCTTAAAACATCAATTCACTGTATGTTCAAGAAAGTGCTGTGTATGTGTAGAGAAATGCCCTTAAAGGGCATGTCCACACCCTAAGCTAAACTTTATCCCCAACCTGGCCCCACTGTGTAGTGTTGAAAAATCCTTACTGTACATCTCTGCTCCAAACAGTTCTCCTACAGTAAAAACTGAAGTGTAGGAGCTGTTAGTGAGTCTTCTGGTTCCTGTTGCTTCCTTAACCTCAATAAGGACAGTAACAAGTGCAGGGAAGTCCTTCTCCACCCCCTCCCTCCCTACAGATCCCTTCAGTCTGCTGCATCCCCTAGTATTAAATCCTTTTTACTGTGTGCAGTCTACCCCATCCCACCCCCAACCGCAGAGTTAATTTTGCAAGAAAAGCCACAGAAGGTTACCTACAAACCTTCGTTCCACCCGGTGCTCTAAATAGCTGGTAGCCACGTCTGTGATTGGCTGTCGGCTACCCAATCACAGGTGCGGCTTCCGGTCCCACCCGTCTGCTAGCAGACAGCCAGGAACAGAGCACTGGGGGTTGAAGGTCTGTAAGTAACTCTCTGGGGATTTTGTGGGGATCAACGGTTGGGGATGGGATAGGGTGGACTACACAAGATAAAAAGTTGTATTTAAGGGTGGAGATACCCTTTAATCACTTGGTTACAGCTGAAACAATCCAAACATGCAGGTATCATTGTGCATCTAGGGCCAGAAAGGGAATAATATTTCCCTCACACTTGACTGCCACAGATGTAAGTCCGCTTGCTTTATGACTGGTGATACTCAGTTTACATAGTAATGGCTTAAAAAAATGGGAACTGTGGTCTCTAAAGTGGAGTAAGGAACTGTGGTTTCTAAGTTTAAATGAGTTTAAATGAAAGGCCAGTTTCCTACCATTAAAACAAGCCACCAACCACCTCTCTACATGCTCCACAGACCAAGATATAAAGAAATTACTGACCAGAAAGTTAATGGGGGGGGGGGGCTGACATGTTACATTCCTAAGGCTGCTCCTCCACCTCTCCACTGGCGAGCTCAGCCTCAGACTTCAGTGACAGGACAGGAAGTCCCTCCCCTTCCCTGCTGTGTGAGGGAAACTACAGCCCTACTCTCACACTATGTGAAAACAGCCTTTTCAGGCAGAGTTCTCACTCTGCCTGAAAAGGCTATTTTCACAGCTTTCTGTGGGGTGGGGTGTCTGACTGGCCTGTGGCACCCGTGAGTGGGCGGGGCCACAGCACCCTTGAGTGGGCAAGGTCATGGCATCTGAGAGTGGCATCTGGGAAGGGACCAAGGGGGGCCTGCAAATCGAGGGGCCATGGGGTCCATGTGTGTGAGGGACCAGGGGGCTGCAAGGGGAGGAGGAGACATAGGGCAAATTGACTGTTATCCACTGACATGGTTTTAGAGCAGGAAGAAGGAAGTGCAGGGGACCTGGTGATGCTGCTGCCATATCACACACAAAAATGTAAATATCTTTAAAACTATGCAGAATAAACAATGAAAATATAGTGCAAAAATTCTCAGGAGAGCAATTCCTATCACCTAAAGTCCCACCCCTCCCCTTAAACAAAAGGGACGGGTGGGAACCCTTTCTGGCTCCAAATGAAAATTGGAAAGTATCCTTGGATCAACCAGAAATGGGACAATGGCTTTCCTCTCATAACACATACTCTAGAATTGACCTACCGTATGTCTTACAGATAAATGGACACTATAGTATTAAAAAAATAAAAAATTCTGCCTAGAACTTGGTCCAATCATACTCCTCTATTACTCATTATGTGAGAACCATAATTGTCCCAATTATAACTTATGGAGAATGAATCCAATCCTTTTATCATTAGCTGAATCCAAAGAATATTTTCAATTTAACAATATCCCCAACACCAACCCATTAACATCATTAATCTCCTAAATTCGGCAAGGTATTTAAATATCACTACGCTTTTTATTATTTTAGATGCTGAAAAGGCATTTAATAGGGTAAATTGGCTCTATATAGATTCCGTTTTAGATAAATTTAAAATACCTCCCTCTTTTAAAACTGCAATATTAGCTCTTTATTCAAACCCATCAGCTTCAGTTTTATCTCAAATATGATTTCCAAATCATTTGAAATATCAAATGGTACTAAGCAGGGATGTCCCGTTTCTTTTATAATATTTTCACTGATTATGGAACCCCTATCCCAAATAATATGATCATACAACACAATTTCAGGTATTAAAATTTACGAAGAATATTTTAAAAAGTTCTAGCGCTAAAAATCGCTGATGATATTATTTTGACAATCACCAACCCTATCACCTCAATGATCCATAGAAGAAGATCTTAAAATAATTCAGCTGTATATCCAATTACAAAACGAACTCCTCAAAATCACAAATACTCTCCATTAATACATCAATAAAAGCAAGTAGATATACATGCAATTGGAATTGCTCCTACAAAGTATCCATATGCCATCTGATCTACAACTCAATAAACTTAGATACTTAAATCTTTTAGAAAAAATTAAATCACAACTAAATAATTGGTCATATCTTCCAATATCTCTACTAGGAAGAAATACAATTATTAAATTGATGATCCTGGCACAATTTTTATACATATTTAGATCTATAATCATTCCTACACCATCCTCCTATTTCAATATAGCCCAAAAACTACTATCAACATTTTTATGGGAAACCAAATTCCCCAGGATCAAACAAAAAAAAAAACTATAGCTTGCAGAAGGTATACTTAAAGATTACTATCAGGCAGCTATACTTGACCAATCAAGAACATGGCTATATTTAACAAAATTAGACAAAACATGGGTTAAAAGAGAAACTGCTATGGTAAAAACTCTGACACTAAAACATATGGAAATGTTATTTCCATTAAAAGTCTTGAATCCCTCATCCCAGATCTTAAAATAAACTGGGACCAACATCAATTACTATACATACACCAACTATTTAATGAAGGAGATTATATCCCTTCAAGATCTGAAAAGAAAATACCACCTAAACAAACAGGATTTTTACAAACACCTTTATATATTAAACTTTCTATTCAAAAACAAACAATACCAAAAATCATATCCAACACCCATTACTGTATATCATTTCTTTATTGATTTACCACTAACCATGAAAGGTATCTACAAATTGCATTTATTAATAAATAGCAAGAATGACGTCTCTAAGTTCTCCCAACTCACACATTGGGAAAAACAGCTTAACCAAACTTTCTCTTTGGAACAATGAGAGTAAATTTGTCCTATCTCCTTATAAATTATCAAAATGTGTTCAACATTGTGAATCTGCTAGAAAACTAACCTTAAAATACTATAGAACTTTTAGGGATTATTTTAGCGGGAACTCGGCCTCCTGGGTAGGGACCAAGGCACAGGGTTTACACAGACACCCAAAAACACAGGAAACAGTCCAAGGTTTAAACTGGCAGCAACCAGTTTTATTAGGCATGCACAAAAATAGAAAAAACAAAACAATAAACCAATTTGGCACTAACTAATACAAAAGGAAAAACCCCTCACTAACAGGAGTAGGGCCTAGTGCCCAGCCCCAACAAAACAAACACAGTAAGTAAAGTTTACAGTTTGACTTCCAGCAGGTTTGTCTCTCACACACACACAGCACCATCGTACTGTTCCCAGGCTCATAGAGAGAGAGACTGATAACACCTGGTCCTTTTTATAGACCTAAGCCTTCCCTTTCCAGATGCAGCCTAATTAGGCAATTATAAAGGCAGGTAAATGGAGAGCCCATCCATAACTTCCTCCATTCGATTCAGGGACCCGTAAACCATCTTTTATTAAAGCTGCATAGAAAACAGCCTAATTCCACAAGACCTTCCCTGCAGCTTAAAAAAATGACAGAAATCTAGAGGAAACATATCTAGATAGTTAACATCAAAAGAAGGCTGCACAGCCTTCAAAACCTATAATTTTTATTCAAAGCACAGGTAAAAACAGAAACCATCATTACACATGCTCATCACGTCAGCCACCTGACGTGTTTCGTGCTCTGCCCTTAATCATAGATGGCTAGTGTATACGTAGAGGGTCATAGGTTCATCCCTTAAAAGGTTATAAATTAACATGCTATACATACCCTAATGAGATACATTAAGTGACTAAGCATATGAAATACATATAATCGTTTATGTTTAAAGAATTTAGGAGTAGTGTAACTGTAGATAGAACATGTATAAATATATATTTAAAGGGTATCTCCACTGAGGAAAAAACTTTTTTTTTTTTTAAAGTATGCCATCCCCCAACCCTCCTCCTACCCTTTTTTTTTAGAATTCCCCTTCGTTTGTTTGTGGCAGCATGGGAAAGTTGTGCTAGCTCCTGAGGGTGCGTCTTCCCCTGTGCTGGGAGTGCTGTCACTCAATGTGCATCATCATGGTAGCAGACACACCTACTTGGCTGCAATAAAGAAATCCTTTCCTCCCTGACTCTCTGGATTCATTTTTACAGCTGATTATGCAGAGAGAGACAGGGGAGGAAAAGTTAAAACCCTCTTTCCACAATACTGTAACAAAGGCAGGGGGAACTTGTGTTGTTTTTAATAAAGATTTTTTTTGTGTCTAACTTTTGGATCACTTTTTGTGTGGTTGAAAAAGTGATCTAAGATTAATTTTATAGGGGATGCTGGAAATATGAGGCAATCTGGTATGGAAGGGGGAGGGAGAGAAACACAAGCAGATGTGAGAGGGTGTATTGGGAGACAGAAAAAGGTAATACCTGATTACTCCTCCATTCATTAGTGAACTCAGCAAGCTGCTGTGATGGTCCACCATTAACTCAGTAGGTGTGTGTGTGCACTAAAGGAACAAGCGCATCGGATATTTCCCAAGCAGGCAGACACTGAATGTGGGCGTACCTGCACCATCCACAGCGTTCAGGGAGAAACTCATTGGATTTTCTTCTAAACTACTGCTCAAAGACACAAGCTACTGCAGGTACATTTCCACATTGCTATAAATGGCTCTGTGTTAAGTGAATCCCTGTTGGAAAGGGATCTTGGAGTTTTGGTGGATAACAAACTTAAAGGTAGCAAGCAGTGCCAGGCGGCAACAGCCAGAGCCAGCATGGTATTGTCTTGTATAAAGAGAGGTATGGATTCAAGGGAGGAAAATGTAATTCTCCCTCTTTACAAAGCATTGGTAAGGCCTCATTTGGAATATGCAGTGCAATTTTGGAATCCTGTGTACAAAAAGGACATCTTTGAAATGGAAAGGGTTCAGAGAAGGGCAACTAAATTAATAAGGGGATTGGGGGAGCTTGAATATAAAGAGAGACTGGAAAAGTTACAATTATGTACGCTGGAGAAAAGGCGCTTGCGTGGGGATATGATTACTGTGTATAAATACATTAACGGGCCATACAATAAACTATCTGGGGCATTGTTCACCAATAGAACATGTCAAAGGACACGAGGACATCCCTTAAGACTTGAAGAAAAAAGGTTTAGGCTTCAAGCTCGGAAAGGGTTTTTCACTGTGAGAACGGTAAAGCTATGGAACGGTCTTCCAGTGGACGTTGTTATGGCAGGTTCATTGGTCAGTTTAAAAAAAAAGCTGGATGAGTTTCTGCAAACAAGGAATGTTGCAAGTTACTGGTATTGATACATAAAGTAGAGTTGATCCAGGGAAATTTCCGATTGCCACTTGGAGTCAGGAAGGAATTTTTTCCCCCTTCATAAATTTGGTGGGGTTTTTTTGCCTTCCTCTGGATCAACAGTTAGGCAGGAAATGAGGATATTGCTAGATGGGTTGAAATGGATGTACGTATGTCTTTATTCATCCTCAAATACTATACTATACTATACATTACAAATATATATCCTTACAACCCTTGTGACTTTTAACAGTAGAGATACCCTTTAAAAGATATACCTTTATTATACAAAATGAGAAACGTCCCATCTAGCATTAAGATCTGATGGATATCTAGTCTGTAGATGGAATATCCAGAACACATCTCTTTTATTAAGGAGGTGTAGGGCAGTGATGGCGTACCTTTTAGAGGCTGAGTGCCCAAACTGCAACCCACAACCCCACTTTTTATTTTATAGTGCCAACATGATCATTTTAACCTGAATACAGAGTTTTTAATTTAGAACTAGCAACTCAAAAGGAAACAGGCCAATACTGTAGATAGAATTGATTATAGTTTACCTATTAACCTCTACATTACCACACAGGAGTTTGAGATCTAAAACAGTGACCATTAACTCCAACATTATTAGACAGGAGGTTGAGATCCAAAACAGGTACTCAAGCAGAGCTAAATGTTATAGCATGTCACCTCCCTCTGCTAGACAGCCACTACACTTTCGCTCTGGCTTTCTGGCAACAAACTCTGGTAAACTCTGCTGTGCATGAGGGCCCACTGAGAGGGCTCTGAGTGTCACCTCTGGCACGCATGCAATAGGTTAACCACCATTGGTGTAGGGTATCACCTCCTCTAAGGGGAGGCGTCACCCTCTCTATTGCTTTTACCACTAGGTCTTCAGAGCCTTTACCCTACATTCCATAAAATGCCTTCCTATTCGAGAGGACATATCCTTATTATATATTGCTAGGACATGTTCCCTTATGCAACTCTTTAGGGTACGTGTAGTTTTCCCTACATACTGCTTATTGCATTTATTGCACCCCAGCAGAGAAATTATATTCTTAGTACTGCAATTTATATATTGGCGATTTTTATATGTTCTTCCTGTAGCGTAAGAACAAAAGGTATTGCTCACAGAAATTATACTACAGGTAATGCATCTTTTGCTGACACATTTAAATATGCCTTGATATTGCAGCCAAGTAGGTACAGTTTTAGAAACATTTTGAACTAAACTGGAAGCTAGAATATTACCCAATATTGTAGCTTTTTTTTAAATCTTATTTAGAGTTTTATCAACATAGTAACATAGTAATTGAGGTTGAAATAAGACATCAAGTCCAACCTTTTTACCCTCCTATTTAGCCCTATCTAAACAGTTGATCCAGAGGAAGACAAAAAAAACTGCTAAAAAATGGGAGGAAATTCTTTCCCGATTCCAAATGGCAATCAGAAAGTATCCCTGGAACAACCAGAACTACAGTATATGTATTAATACCAGTAATTCTTAATCTTTTTTAGTTTAAGAGCTAGCCCACTTTTAAAGCTATTCAATGAACTTGCCATTACCACATCTGCTAGAAGACAGTTTCACAGTTCTCACTGTAAAGAAACCTTTCCTAACCTGAAGAAGAACTTTTTTTCTTCCAATCTTAAAGGATGTCCATGTGTCCTCTGATATGACCGATTATTAAACAATGCACCAGGGTGTTTATTGTAAGGTCCATTAATATATTTATATAAAGTGATCATATCCCTATGCAAACGCCGCTTCTCTAATGTAAACAGCCCTTACTTGCCTAATCTGCCTGCATAGTCAAGTCCCTCCATTCCCTTTATTATTTTAGTTGTCCTTCTCTGAACTGCTTCCATTTCCAAGATGTCCCTTTTGTATATGGGATTCCAAAACTGCATATTCCAAATGAGGTCTTACCAGTGCCTTGTAAAGAGGGAGTGTCACGAACGCCAGTTCGCTGGGCACGTGATCTGACTAATTAATCGGTATTCGCTGCCACCACTTTAAGTTACGGCCTTAAAGACGCCCCAAAAACACTCTTGACTCTCACTGACTATGCACACCCCTGTCCTGGCAGCTAAATGGTTAACACTATGCCATTCACTCCAGCAACTAACTGGTTAATTAGCATCAGTCCTTCACAAGCAGTCACAGAGTTAATTAGCATTTACACTGCACACTCCATTCAAACACATATAAACTTATCAGAGGCTCACTGAGTTCTTTTAGAGCATCAAAGACAAAACTTAAATTTTATATTTAATATTCCAAAAGGTGGACAGTGCATATAATACAAAAATAAAATAGAATGGTGTTATAATAAAATGACATACAATAAGTACAACAGTTATATAAAATAAAATGGATAAAAATATTCACAGACCCTACTCACTAGAAGAAGTCCTGTGTCCTGGGGCAGGATGAAACATTGGGTCCATTCACACGTTCTTAGCATGTCCCCGAAGTATGAACAACATTATTTGGGCTACAAGGACTTTTAAACTATTTGTTGAACTACGCCCTCCTCATGAGGTGGGAGTGTCCAGGAATGTCCAAATTTACGACTAGCCAAAAGCATTCATTCACCCTCAGTTAGGCAGACTCCTTATAAATGTAGATATGTACATTGTACTGGGATATTGACCACATATTCCTCTCCTTTATTAATTATCAATTCCTCCAATACCAAACATGACAAGTGTGTAATCCATATTTCCCAAGATATTAATATCTCACCTTGGCAAGGGAATAAGGGCTCCATGTTGGGTATCATATTAATGGGCATACTTTTATATTTACAAATATAATATTGGTTTCTGTCTTACACATTCCAATACCGAAATACATTTATTTTGCATGTATGACTGTCCTTAAAATGACCTCTTAGTACCCACTAGACCCCTAGCTGAAGAGAATTCCAGATGCACGGTTCGGCCCCACATTGTCTAGAAAAGGAGACCTGGTTCTATGCTTGACTAATCGTAATATAAACAATAGGACTGTTCCAGGGTGGAATGGTATTTTTATTGGTCCTTTGCAAGAACTAATACCAATAGTTAACCCATTCTTGCCAAGTCACTACACACTTTCCTGACAGGGAGTATAATGTTTTTTTCTCTTGAATCTAATCCCCTCTTTATACAGTACAAGACAATATCTTGCTAGCTCTAGCCGTTGCTGCCTGGCATTGCTTGCTACAGCTAAATCTGTTATCTACCAGAACCCCCAAATCTTTTTCCAGTCCAGATTCATTTAACACAGTTATTTATGGTGTAGGTGGCACAAGGATTATTAAACCCTAAATGCATCACCTTACATTTATCAACATTAAATCCCATCTGCCATACTGCTGCCCATTTTGATAATCTATCTAGGTTTGCTTGCAGCAATTGCACATCATTTGAAGTTTGCAAAGCTTTGCATAGTTTAGTGTTCACCAAACAGATAGACCTTGCTATTAATGCCCCCTTGTAAATCTGTTGTTTGCCCGATTGTTTCCGCACCACATCCTCTGTCAGCCAGAGTGAATATTCCTCATTTATACCCTTCATATTATTACAGTCCCCAGTATAAAGACTTGGATACTCTAAAGTGAATACAGAGGGGGGGAAATGGTTTAGCACATTAGCCTTCTTGGCATCCTCTATAACCTTCTCAGCCCCATAATTTAATGGTCCCACATTCTCAGTCCTCATCTTTTTACTATACTGATATATTTAAAAAACATTTTGGGATTAAACTTGCTTTGTTCTGCTATTTCATTTTCTATTTTACCTAGTTTAATTGCATTCTTGCACTCATTATTACAGCTTTTATACTCCCTGTATGCCTGTTCGGTTCCCTCCAAATTCAAAAATTTAAAAGCCTTTTCCTTTTTTCCATTTTCCTTTTTACCTGAGCATTAAGCCAGGCAGGAGAGGACTTAATTTTTTTACACTTGTTCCCTAAAGGTATAAATTTAGAAATGTAGTGGTTTAATATCCCTTTAAAAGCGGTCCACTTCTGCTCAATATCCTTACCTAGGAACAAATCCCCCCAGTCTATGAGCAGGAGTGATTCCTTCAAGAACATAAAATTAGCTTTCCATAAAACGGGAAAATATTTCCTAACAATATCACACACCTTTTCAAAGTCAGTACTATATTAGGTGGGAAAACCTTTTTCTTGGTGTTACTCAAGTTTACACCTATTCTATCAACTTTTCTTTGAGACCCTATATGCCGATCTCTATTTTTACCTGTGCTTTATATGTTTTAAAGGAAGTGTGGCCTCCTTTTGATGTTTGCCTGGAATTCCTGGCTACTGAGAGCATTCTTTGGCCTGCTCTCCTAGCCGAGGTCTGTGAGCAGCTCATGTATATTTATATCTAGATGTTCCTTAATCTTTCCTCAATCTCTTGAAGATGTAGTTTGGAGGCTGGTTCTTGTTTACATATCTAGTGGTCCTGCAGAAAAAAAAGCATGGCTTAAAATCCAACAATTTCTCTCAGATCTATTCCGTATAGCATTTGTTCTAGCTCCGCTCCTAGCTCTCTTATTCATTGACTTAAACCTATACCCAATACACCAAAAAACTATTTTTCAGGTTTTAAACATAACCCACAGACTAATAGCTAAAAATTGGAAATCTGACAAAACTCCACATTTTAAGAAATACCTCAACCCTTGAATACACATTATGAATTTTTTTTTCCAATATCTCAGTCCAAATTTTAAGGTTTTATTATATATGGGAAGATTCTTCAAAGATCTGTGAGCTGATTCTTCTGATGTAATAACTGAAAATTGCACAAATCCAATCCTAATACTCAAGATTATGATATTTTATTGTTAAAAATTATTCTGTTTGAAAATCTTATGTTACACCTTTTATTATTGATTTTTGTTTATTTTCTTTTTGTGTATATTACAGATTTATATATAATGTGAAACTGACATATACTATCTTAAAAATCCCTTTCTTAAATTTGTTTTTATTAAGTTCGAGACAATCATTGAAATATACATTACCAGTGCATAAGTCGATAAATAAAAAAAAAAACTGTATACAAGATATTTCAGTGTTCTGAATATTAAGAGGGAAAAAAAAGAGAAAGAACAAAGGGATTGGCACATACAGTAACATTGTTGATAGCTATTTAAATATTATCTTCGGGTTATATAATCTGGATATCGTTTATAATCTGCATGATAATTATCTCGAATATTTTCTAACTTTAATGTAACAATACCGCTCTATAGCGGAACCTTTTAACTTAAAATTAACTTAACTTTACGCCTTGTCATAAATAATCGATGTTGCCATTGCGTTTGTCGCCGGGGATTGGGTTTGGGGTGATATAGTATTGGTTCATATAGAATAGGGGATATTATCTGTCCTTAGTATCGAGTCTGTGGGAGAGGGGGAATAGCGCGCGGATTGACATATGGGTATCTTTATTGTAAAGAGATAGGGGGGTTGTGGTATAAGGTCTGATCTGTATACCATACTGTCGGCTGGCAGCAATCATGAACACGTTGTTTGACATGTGTTGGGAGAATATCAATGAAGCTCTCCCAGAGTGTGAAAAATTGTTTGACTTTATTTTCTTTATTGGTTGTAGCTTCCACCCAGTCCATTCGGAACAGAAATGATAACTTGGTTTTAAATAGTCTCATGGATGGCTGTGTGGGTTCTGTCCATTGTTGGAGTATGGTTTTCCTTGCTGCGGCTAATATGTTTAAGAGTAGTTTTTTTGCGCCTGTTGTGATACGGGATGGTTGAGTTGTGACGTATCCAAAGATTGCCCAGAGTGGTGTAAAGGGGACATAATTGACTAGATGTTGTGTGGAAAAAGTTGATACTTGTTTCCAGAAGTGTTGAATCATTGGGCAGTCTCACATACAGTAAAATAGGTCTGGTTTGGGGTTTTTGCATTTGGGGCATAGGGTCTGGGTCAGATTCCTGATGCGTCCCAATCTGTATGGTGAAATGTAGCCCCTATGTAATAACTTGAGTGTCATTTAATGGTATGAGCTTGCGGGGAGATGCTTTGTATGTAGGTTAACTATCTCTTGTGAGATTTCTTCTCTCATTGTGGGTATATCTTGTTTCCAACGATTTATTTTTTGGTGGGTGGTTTGTGTGTTCGTGTGGTGTTGTAGTAGTTTGTGATAATTAGACAGGGAGTTTAGACTTTGTTCTGGAGATTGTAAGAGCGTATCTAGTGGATTGCTCCAGTCTGTGTCACATAGAGGGGAGAGAGATTTTGTGATGTAGCTATTGGCTTGTAAGAAATGAGAGAATCCTGATCCCAGAATGGGGAATCTATTTTTTGCTTGTGTAAAGGACATGGGGCGGTGGGTATTCGTATCTATCAGATCTCAGATGGTTTTTATCCCTTTCCTCTCCCAAGTATGGAAGACTGGGTGGGCTTTCCCCTCCTGGAAATCCGGGTGGTTTATATATGGAAACCATAATGAATAAATTTGGTTGAGTCCTATTATTGAGCGTGATTTGTGCCATGCCTTTCAGCCTGACATTAGTAATGGATTGTCCCTAATGGATAGTAATGGATATGTGCAAATCCACATAACGTGTGTGTAGCATTGAAACCAATGATTGAGAGGCACAGAGTTGTTGATCTAAGTCTGTTCGTGCGTAGGTCGAGGAGGCGTGCAGCCAGTCCCTGACCACTCTAAGATGGGGTGCTATATTATAGAGTTCAATATTTGGAAATCCAATTCCTCCCTTATTTTTTGGTAATGTTAAAATGTTTTAGCTGGTTCGTGAAGGTTTGTTGTGCCAAATATATTTGCGGAATATGGTATTTATATGTTTTGTGTCTTTGTGGGACAGGAATACAGGCAGTGTTTGTAAGATGTAGAGTAGTTTAGGGAATAGGACCATTTTTATAAGATTAGCCCGTCCTGTAAAGGAGATTCTGTAAAGGAATTCCCAGGAGATCCTGTTGAAAGCTTTATCCGCATCCAGGCTTAGCAGGATCTCCCTATGGTGGGTTTTATTGGTATGGGCTGTGATGGCGGCTATTGCTGTGTGTATAGCTTTGGTGGTATTTCTGCCTCTAGTAAATCCAAGTTGTGTTTCTGTGATCAGCTCTGGCATAATACGGCTAAGTCTGTTTGCCATTATTTTAGTTAAGATTTTGTAATCTTGGTTTAATAGTGAAATTGGTCTATAGGATTGAACTGATAGTGGGTCTTTGTTTGGTTTGAGAAGTAAGATAGTTTGGGAGTCATTGCGTTATAGAGATCAGTAAGAATAAGGGGTAGGTGGGGGAGTAATAGTTTGTAGTATTCTGCTGGAAAACCGTCTGGGCCTGGGGTCTTGGAGTTGTGTAGTGATTTGATGGTGTTAGATATTTCATGTTGTGTTATTGGGTTATTGAGTAGTTCTTGTTGTTGGGGTGTAAGTTGGGGGAGAGAGCAGGACTCCAAATAGGAGTTTGTATCCGTGGTTGAAGAGGTGTGTGTTGTATATAAGGATTCAAAGTAGTGTAAAAAATATTTCTGGATTTCAGATTGTGAAGTGATGGTTTTGTTTGTGTTTGCGTCTCGTATTTGGAGAATGGAGCATTTGGATCGTTTTGGTTTAGTTAATTTGGCTAGTAGAGTGCCTGTCCGGTTGCCCCACCTATGATATTTGTTTCTTCTAGCATCCACTGACCATCGAGCTTGTGCCAAAAGATAGGTGTCCATGAGGTTTTGTATAGATATATATGTTTCTCTGTTTGTTTCTGAGGGATCTCCTACATATCTGCTGCACGCCTCCCCGAGATCACGGTTCAGTTGCGTGTATTTCTCTCTATAGACTTTTTTTTTTGTGTGTGTAACATATGATATTATATGTCCCCTCATCACTGCCTTTGAGGTTTGCCAGAAAAGAGCTGGGTCCTCCATATGGGCAATATTATCGTCAGTGTAGTTTTGCCATTGGGTGGTCAGGTATGTTTTAAAATCTTCTGAGTTGTAAAGGTATGCTGGGAATCTCCATTGGTTTCTCTGTGTGGTTTGTAAATTTAGTTTTATGGAGAGTTCTATTGGTGCATGGTCCGATATTAGGATATTGTTTATGTGTGTGTTCAATGTTTGGGGGAACAAGTCGTTAGAAATCAAAATATTGTCTATACGTGAGTGTGAGTGATGTGGGTGTGAGTAAAAGGTGAATTGTTTAGTCGTTGGGTGGAGCAGTCTCCAGGGGTCGCAGAGTTATAATTGCGAAATTATTTCCAGGAGGGGTGGGGGTGTGGATGGTGGTGACTGCCTGGGTCCCATTCTAGCTATGGCATTATTTAGAGTTATGTTGAAATCTCCCCCTAAGATAATTTGGTGTTTGGGTCTGGATAGTAGTTGTGTCAGAAGTTTAGAATAAAATTCTCCATTTGTTCCATTGGGTGCATATATGTTTATCAGGGTGTAGATCTTGGATTTTATTTCAAGGTCAAGGATCAGGAATCTGCCCTCAGGGTCCCTTGTCGTGTCTAATATGGTGGCTGGTAGATCTTTGTGGATTAGTATGGCTGAGATGCATTGCGCTATCCATGGTGCCTTCAAGAACCCTTCTTCAGATTGTTTCCAATGTGTCTCTTGGAGAAGCACAATATGTGGACATAGTCTTTTTAAGTGTGTGAGTATTCTGTTGCGTTTGACCGGTATATTCAGACCATCCACATTCCATGAGACTATTTTAGTGTGATTCATTTGATATTAGGGTTTATGTTGGGAATATGTGTTGGTCTTCCTTCCTCTTAAGAGTGGGAAGATTGTGTGTTGTACGAACTTGCTTGTTCTCCCTGTCCCAGCGAGCAGGGAAATGTCAGGACCTTTCTTTTTGGAGGTTCCCCCCCCAGGAACCCTTCCCCCAGCGACTCTGAAACTGCTGCATTAGAGAAAAAAGAGTTAGACAAGGCAAATGGTTATAACAATTAAAAAAACATAACATAACTGTAAATTGCATAGTAGTTATAACATTGAGCATTAATAATAATTAAACTGAGCCCTTAATTGAATGTTGGGGTGTCAGGTTTGGTGTTTAGATGTTTAGTCTATCTTGGTTGTTTCCAAGGAATTGGGCTGATGCTTCCTCCGGGGTGGTGTACAGTTGGGTTTTACCATTTTCCGTTACTCTCAATTTAGCTGGGTAGAGCATTTGGAATTTTATGTTATGGTCATGAAGGTATTGGCAGACTGGGTTGAAAGCTTTCCTTTTGGCGCTTACTATTGTTGAAAAATCCTGGAATATTAGAAGTCTGTGGTTATTGACTTCCAAGGTTTTCATTTTGCGATAGGCTTGTAGCATTTGTTCTTTATCCCTGAAGTCCAGTAGTTTTACAATCACTGGGGTCTTTCAGTAGTTTGTCCATTTTCGAGACCCAGTCTGTGAACTCTTTCCGTGTGGAGTTCATTGTGGTGTGGAGTTATATCCAAGGCGTTTACCATATTGTGAGTGATTAAAATGAACTAGATCTTGGCCTTTATATGACTCAGGTATTCCAATAATCCTGAGGTTATTTCTCCTTGAACGATTCTCCAGATCGTCCAGCTTATCTTGTAGTTGTTGGAGTAGATCTTGTTGATGTCTGGTGGTAGATGTTATAGGGTTTATCGAGTCTTCTAGGTCGCTTACTCTAGTCTCTAGGGTTGAAATCCTTTGAGTGTTTTCGGTGACCTGGGATAGTGCTGATGAAATGGAGGAGTGTAAGACCTCTAGTCGTTTGTCTAGTAAGGGCATCATTATGTTGGATACCTCTGTTGCAATCTTGTTTGCTTGGGTGGGATTGGGAGTATATGCTTCCATAGTGTCTGACGTGGGGGTTTCTTCTTCAGCGGATAAGTCGTTTTCTTCCAAGGGTGGGAAGGTGGATTTATTCAAAGTTTTGGATATATCTTTATGTTTTTGTGGTTTTGGCATATGTGGTGGTTTTTCTTTGTTGTTGCTTAAGGTGGTTGGGTTTGATGTTCCCGGAGGAGCTTGTTGTTCGGGTTTTTTGTTTCTTTTGCCCATTTCGGTGTTGGGTTTTTTAATATATTTGTCCATGCTAAAGTTTGGTATATCTAGAACACGAGCAGGGTATGACACCTCAGTTGATATATTTCTGTAGGGTATGACAAGGGCTCATAAGGTTCGATTTACATAGTTAGGTATTCATTATTCAGTTCAGTTATTCAATTGGTGAGTATAGATTTGGGAAGTTTAAAGGGAGGGGGTAAGGGTGGAGGAAAGAGTAAGGAAAAGAGGGGGAAAGGAGCATACATATATACCTATAGATTATGCTATATGGTATTGCTTATTGAGATACTATGGTTATTTGTTTACTTGGTCCTTGAGAGTTTTCTTTGTCTTTCTGGTCGGGTGTTAGTCTATAGTTTGGATGGGTTTTGTGACCAGTTGTTGCGGATTCCAAATTTGTTATTTGTATGGGGTATTGAAGGGTTGTCTTGAACAGTTAGGATGAGTTGGGTTAACAATTAGACAGGTTCTGATTTGATGACGTACAGAGGAGTCCAAGGGGGTTAGTGGTACATTGATGTTGGGATGGGATTCCAAATCTGTGGGTGATATTCCTGGAGTTGGGTAGTTGCTGGAGGAGTTCCAGTATGTGACTGGTTTTATCTCGGGTTAGGATGGTCTGGTGGAACAGGTATACGAACGGTGTTCCCAGTCGGGTGGTATAGGGGTACAGCCTTGGAGTTTGCCGGGGCACCCCAAGAACTGGGCACCGGGTAAGAATGTTCCGGTGGGTGACAGGCCAAAACCCAGGTGAGTTAATGGGTTTGTGGGCTTTCCCAGCAAGCAGTCTATGGGTATGGTTTCCCTGCGGGCCTGTTTGTGTCCAAGGCTCAAATCTGTGTATGCTGCCATGTGTTTTTAGGCCTCTGCTTGCGGTGGGGAGCGGCTTCGGACGAGTGGGGTCACAGTTTGTCAGTTTTTGGGTCTGGAGCGGTACCTGTATTGTTGCTGGATAGGCACTGCCTCCTCCAGAGTCCCGCTGTGGGTTCCCGCCTGTTCAGCTCTCTTATAGTGTTCCGTAGAGGAAGGCAAAAAAAAACCTCCCTGACTCCAAGTGGCAATCGGAAATTTCCCTGGATCAACTCTACTTTATGAATCAATACCAGTAACTTGCAACATTCCTTGTTTGCAGAAACTCATCCAGCTTTTTTTTTAAACAGACCAATGAACCTGCCATAACGTCTGCTGGAAGACAATTCCATAGCTTTACCGTTCTCACTGTGATAAACCCTTTCCGAACTTGAAGCCTAAACCTTTTTTCTTCAAGTCTTAAGGGATGTCCGCATGTCCTCTGACATGTTCCATTGGTGAACAATGCCTCAGATAGTTTATTGTATGGCCCGTTAATGTATTTATACACAGTAATCATATCCCCACGCAAGCGCCTTTTCTCCAGCGTACATAATTGTAACTTTTCCAGTCTCTCTTTATATTCAAGCTCCCCCAATCCCCTTATTAATTTAGTTGCCCTTCTCTGAACCCTTTCCATTTCGAAGATGTCCTTTTTGTACACAGGATTCCAAAATTGCACTGCATATTCCAAATGAGCAATATAAATAAATTAGTAGCTGAGAGCGTAATCCCCTTACCTCATACATATACAGCTGATCCGGAGCTCCAAACGTCCAGGTAGTTTCCAGCTTGCTACCAACACGACTGTAGGTGGACAATGCCCCAGATAGTTTATTGTGTGGTCTGTTGATGTATTTATAAAAAAGTGCATATGTTTACACAGAGTTTAACACAATACACAGGTTGGTATAATTACTGGAATGCACTGGGGATAATAAAATATCATGAAAAGTGGAAGAGAAGGTAAGTATCCCCCAATTAGTGTTTCCAGTGGTAATCAAACATGAAGGTCCGGATAACAGGGAATATTAAAACATGAAAATCATCAAAACCCTATGATTAAGCTCTGAGGAGCGAAACACGTCAGGGGGGTCCTCTCCTATTACTTGTGTGTGAAGTTTGTGAGCCAGTATTTTCCTCTCTCTCCCACACTGCATACTATCTGCGTTGGGGGGGTATTGTATGCTCAACTGGGCTGCTGGTTGTGCAGACTACTAATCTGTTAAAGGAGACTCTGATTTCAGTTCACATTTATTATTGGAGACTTAACCTAGTGATTTTTAGATGCATCCTGTGCTGTCACCTATAATAGGGACCTAAACTAGGGACTCTTCCTATATTTGGACTAGAAGGGCAATGAGTGCCTAGGGCTTTCTGACTAAATCAGAAGCACTAAAGCACTATCCAACACAGCCCCTCCATATATCTCAGAGCTGGTCCAGCGATACCGTCCCAGGCACAACCTCCTCTCCGCAAACGATACTCTCCTCTCATTCACCCTGGTCACTTCTTCCCATGCCCGCATTCATGGGAATCGTGCTGCCCCTCTGCTCTGGAACTCTCTTTCTCCTTCTGTCCGTCACTCACCATCCCATAACAACTTCAAACGTAACCTTAAAACCCATCTCTTTAGGCAAGCATATAGAGTAACCTGGCCTAAACATTCTTACTACCCCATACTATTTAAACATCTTACTACCCAATATGATCCAACCCGCCTTTCACTCTCCACTGCCAATCAATTTACAGCCTACTGATTCCCGCAACCTTATGTCTCACCCCCATATCCTCTAGTCTGTAAGCTCTTTAGGCAGGCTTCTCTCTCCTTTTGTATCAGAGTATTGCTGTAAGAAACTCCACACTCTCTTTACTTGTATTACCTATGTATGTAATAAGTATGACTTTGTATAACATGTATTACCCTGTATGTAATGTATGACTATGTAATTGTAAAGCACCATGGAAGATGTTGGCGCTATATAAATCAATAATAATAAATAATAATAAATTAGGGACAGCCTTGTTTAAGCACTTATTGTGCATTCAAATAAGGGATATTCAGATTCTCTCTCTTATCATCTTATTTTCCTCTGCGGTGACAGCACATGGTTTTGCTAGTTTTAACTTTTTTAGAAATTTTTTGATGTATATCTAATAAAAGTTGTGTTTTAATATTCCCTGTTATCTGGACTTTCGTGTTTGATTACCACTGGAAACACTATTTGGGGGGATACTTACCTTCTCTTCCACTTTTCTTTATACAAAGTACAACAACAACAAATAACATTTGTAAAGCGCTTTTCTCCCCTAGGACTCAAAGCGATCTAAGCATGGCTCAGACCAATAATTGGTTGATGTAGAGGAAGAGCTCTATAAATCCGGAAATGTCAGGCTAAACAGGTGGCTTTTCAGTCTGGATTTGAATAACTCCAGGGAAGAGGCTGTCTTTACTGGGTGTGGTAGGGAGTTCCAAAGGGTAAAGGCAGCATGACAGAAAGCTCTGTCTCCAAAGGTTTTGAGGCGCACTCTGGGAGTGACCAAGTTTATGGAACCTGCTGATCTGAGGTTGTGAGAGGTGTGATGCAGCTTCAGCAAGTCCTTCATATCCAGTATCCAGGGCCCAGATTGTGCAGTAATTTGATAGTCAACAGTCCAATCTTGAAGAGTATTCTCCATTGTACTGGTAACTAGTGCAGTGAGCGAAGGATCGGTGTAATGTGACAGTGGCGAGGGTGGTTTGTTAGCAGTCTGGCAGCAGCATTCTGCACTAATTGTAGGTGGTGCAGTTATTTTGGTGGGAGACCTACATAAAGGGCATTGCAGTAGTCCAGCCGTGATGTGATGAAGGCGTGAACTAGGGTTGGAAGATCCTCTGGGAGGATCAGATGTTTGATTTTTGCAATGTTCTTCAGATGAAAGTAGGCAGATTTGACTACAGCTGAAATTTGGTCTCTGAAGCTCAATTCCCCATCGATTGGCACACCGAGGCTGCGCACAAGATCGGAGCTGTTTATGTCTGAAATCCCAATTGGTGTTGATTTAGGGTAGGGCTGTTTTGGTACCAGCCCCCCGGGCTGGACTTTAATGAAAAATGTGGGATGCTACAGAAGCTATTAGTAAGTTACGTGCTTGAAAGGCACAGCACACGCCTTTAACTCTAACATGGCCAAGGATCAGGAAACTCATCTTCCTTTAGATTGTTTACTAGTCAGCCCTCAAGTTCATTAGCAGTGTTAGTCAGCCCTCCAGTTTATTAGCCAGTGTTGTCAGCCCTCCAGTTCATTAGCCAGTGTTGTCAGCCCTCCAGTTCATTAGCCAGTGTTGTCATCCCTCCAGTTCATTAGCCAGTGTTGTCAGCCCTCCAGTTCATTAGCAATTGTTGTCAGCTCTCCATTTCATTAGCCAGTGTTGTCATCCCTCCCCTTCATTAGCCAATGTTGTCATCCCTCCAGTTCATTAGCCAGTGTTGTCATCCCTCCAGTTCATTAGCCATATCCTCATTTCCTGCCTAACTGTTGATCCAGAGGAAGGCAAAAAAAAACCACCAAATTTATGAAGGGGAAAAAATTCCTTCCTGACTCCAAGTGGCAATCGGAAATTTTCCTGGATCAACTCTACTTTATGTATCAATACCATTAACTTGCAACATTCCTTGTTTGCAGAAACTTATCCAGTTTTTTTTTTAAACTGACCAATGAACCTGCCTTAACAACGTCCACTGGAAGACTGTTCCATAGCTTTACTGTTCTCACAGTGAAAAACCCTTTCCGAACTTGAAGCCTAAGCCTTTTTTCTTCAAGTCTTAATGGATGGCCACATGTCCTCTAACATGCTCTATTGGTGAACAATGCCCCAGATCATTTATTGTATGGCCCTTTAATGTATTTATGCACAGTAATCATATCCCCACGCAAGCGCCTTTTCTCCAACATACATAATTGTAACTTTTCCAGTCTCTCTTCATATTCAAGCTTACCCAATCCCCTTATTAATTTAGTTGCCCTTCTCTGAACCCTTTCCATTTCAAAGATGTCCTTTTTGTACACAGGATTCTAAAATATCACTGCATATTCCAAATGAGGCCTTACCAATGCTTCGTAAAGTGGGAGAATAACATTTTCCTCCCTTGAATCCATACCTCTACACAAGACAACACCATGCTGGCTCTGGCTGTTGCCGCCTGGTACTGCTTGCTTCCTTTGTTATCCACCAAAACTCCAAGATCCCTTTCCAACAGGGATTCACTTAACACAGAGCCATTTATAGTATAAGCAGCACAAGGATTTTTAAGTCCAAAATGCATCACCTTAAATTTATCAACATTGAATCTCATCTGCCACTTAGCAGCCCAATGTGATAATCTATCTAGATCCCCTTGCAACGATTGCACATCCTCTGAAGTTTTTAATGGTCGTCAAAGTTTTGTGTCGTCAGCAAACACAGAAACCTTGCTGACAATACCCACTTCGAAATCATTAATAAATAGATTAAATAGAAGCAGCCCCAACACAGAACCCTGTGGCACCCCACTTAGCGCTTTAGTCCATAATGATGAAGCCCCATTAACAACTACTCTCTGCATCCTATTCATTAACCAATTTTCTATCCATTTGCAAATGTGCCTCCCCAGACCAACAGACCTTAGCTTATACATTAGTCGTCTTCAGGGGGACTGTATCAAAAGCCTTTGCAACATCCAATTAAACTACATCTACTGCTATGCCAGAGTCTAAATTTCTACTCACTTCCTCATAAAAGCCAAGCAAGTTAGTTTGAAAAGATCTATTTCTCCTAAATCCATGCATGTCAGTCCTTGAAACATACTCTAGAACATGTTCCTTTATTAAACTTTCCAGTATCTTCTCCACCACTGAATTTAAACTTACAGGCCTGTAATTACCCGGCTCTGAATGACTACCCTATTTGAATATTGGAATAACATCAGCCTTTTTCCAATTCAGAGGCACACCCCCGGACATGAGGGAATCTGCAAAAATAAGAAACTAAATAAAACTGAACTTAGCTCCCTAAGTACCAGAGGATGTATTTTGTCTGGTTCAGGAAATTATTATTAACCAGGAAATAATATTAACCTTATTTAGTTCTTTCTGTACCATATCCTCAGTTAACCAAAGTGCACTTAAATCTTTTATACTATTATTGCTACTATACTCTACTATATGATATATGATACTATATGATATCTGTACTTGGATCTTCTATAGTGTATATAGAGGGAAAAAAATATTTAAGACATTTGCTTTATCGCCATCCTTCGTAACTAACTTATCCTTATTAATTAATGGTGCCACATTCTTAGTCCTCATCTTCTTACTATTCATATACTTTTTAAAACTTTTAGGCTTAGTGATGCTTTGTTCAGCTATTCTAACTTCATTATTAAGTTTAGCTAGTTTGATTGCTTTCTTACACTTCATGTTACAGTTTTTATGATCCCTAAAGGCCCTTTCTGTTCCCTCTGACTTAAAGGTTTTAAATGCCTTTTTCTTCCTTTCCATTTGCCTCTTTACATCAGAATGGGCACGGATTAAATTTTTTTACATTTATTTCCCAAAGGTATGAATTTAGAACTGGCTTAAAATCCCCTTAAACACAGTCAACTTCTGTTCAGTACATCTACCTGATAATACATTATCCTAGTTGACATTTTGAAGAGCTACTTTTAAGCTGGGGGAAAAAAGCCTCCTGTTACCTATATCTATAATGCGCTCCACAATGTTAGATATTACCAGATCCAACAGAGCTCCTTTTCTAGTAGGAACTCATCGCCTTTTTCTGTGATGGCAGTTCCACTACACCAATTATGTCAGGGTAATTAAAGTCCCCTATAATGAGCACACTCCCCAAACTTGCAGCCCTTGCCAACTGCATATGAAGCTGACTCCCTTCCTCTCTGCTAGCATTTGGTGGCTTATAGCGTACACCTACAATGACATTAACCCCTTTCCTGTTGCCTAATTCCACCCATATTGCCTCCACTTAAACATCAATATCGTCAGTTATCTCTTCTTTTAAATTTGGCTTCAATTCTTTTTTAACATAAACACATACTCCTCCCCTTTTCCTTTTTTCTCTGTCCTGCCTAAACAAGGCGTATCCTTCTAAATTTACAGCCCAGTCATGAGAACTGTTCAACCACCTTTCTGCTATACCTATTACATCATACTTTTCATTCAACGCCATAATTTTCAATTCACCCATTTTGTCAGCCAGGCTTCTCACATTTGCAAACATACATTTTAGATTATGATCCTGTAATTTATTCGTACACTTTAATACACATGCCTCCCTATCCCCTATGCTAGCCCCACCCCCCTTTCTGCCCACCACTGGCCTATCCACACCCTGCTTTCCTCCTGGGCTATCTATCCCAGTGAGACTGCTAATACCCCCCCCCAATCTAGTTTAAAATCTCCTCCAACCCTCTAGCCACTACCCCCTAAAACAGCTGCACCGCCATCAGTGTGGTGCAACCCATCCCTACTAAAGAGCCTGTAGCTGACAGCGAAGTCTGCCCAGTTCTCAATAAACGCAAACCCTTCTTCCTAGCACCACTCTCCTAGCCACGCATTAATGCTCCTAAGTTCCCACTGTCTCCCTGGCTTAACACGTGGCTGTGGTAGTATTTCTGAAAACACTACCCTGGAGGTCCTTGCTTTAAAATTGGCCCCTAGCTCTCGAAAATCATGTTTAAGGACCTCACCTCCTCCGCTAACTTTGTCACTGGCACCAATGTGAACCAAGACCGCCGGGTCACACCCGGACCCACCCTATAATCTCTCTACACGATCCACCACATGCCAAACCCTAGCACCAGGCAGGCAACACACAGTTCGGCATGTAGGGTCTTGGCGGCAGATTACCCTATCTACATTCCTTATAATGGAGTCCCCTACCACTACCACCTGCCTTGCATTCCTGATCCTTTGTTCCTCCTCCCTTGTATCAGAGATGGCAGTCCCCTGGGTGCTCAAGGAACTAGCCCCCTCCATACAGGCTAATTCCGAGGTGTCCTCCTCCACTTCATTACCTACAGCGGCAAATCTGTTGGGATGGACAATTTGGGAAGAAGCCTTCCCTTCCGTCCCCCACTTCTTCTAGTAACCCTAACAAAACTATCTCCCCCCTCAACCTTCCCTGTCCTACTTCCACCCACCTCTATACTGGCCCCAGCCAGCGCCTGCTGACCCCCAAGTTCTGCCAATCCCTGCAATGTTGACGCATATATATATATATATGGAGTGTCATTGGAGCGCAACCAAAACAAAATACTTCTTAATATAATGTGGGTGTAGCCTACAGTGTGAAGGAAGAACTGGCAGAAAATTAAAATAGAGAATTGGGGGTCGAAACACCTTGTGTATGCAGCATTACTGCGTGGTATCTCCTTCCTTTCACTACACTTTCTTGCAAACATATAAGAATTATACAAAACAAGGTGAACCACACAGTTCCAAGACAATGTGATAAGGGAAACAAATTTCTGTGGTTTGGAACACACCAGATGAAAGTACCTAAAACAAAAGGTGGAACTACAGGCTGCTTTTTTGTAATTGGTAACTAAATGGATTTATAAACTACAAACGTTGCCCCCTAAAGGAATCAAAAAGGAAATTGATCTTTTGAGTTTTATTTAATTATTTGAGCTTTTCTACCATCCTGATACATTTTTTATCTTGCCTTTAATAACGAGTTTGTAAAAATATGGCCTTTTAATTATATTAACTTAATGTTGCCTTTATATTAATATTGTGGTTTCATGTTGCCTTAATTTTATATTTCTTATTATCAATATATGTTTATGCATTGGGGCATTGTTCACCAATAGAACATGTCAGAGGACACGAGGACATCCCTTAAAACTTGAAGAAAAATGGTTTAGGCTTCAAGTTCGGAAAGGGTTTTTCACTGTGAGAACGGTAAAGCTATGGAACTGTCTTCCAGTGGATGTTGTTATGGCAGGTTCATTGGTCAGTTTCAAAAAGAAGCTGGATGAGTTTCTGCAAACAAGGAATGTTGCAAGTTACTGGTATTAATACATAAAGTAGAGTTGATCCAGGGAAATTTCCGATTGCCACTTGGAGTCAGGAAGGAATTTTTTCCCCCTTCATAAATTTGGTGGGGTTTTTTTTGCCTTCCTCTGGATCAACAGTTAGGCAGGAAATGAGGATATTGCTAGATGGGTTGGACTGGATGGACGTATGTCTTTATTCAACCACAAATATGCTTGTAAAGGTTCTCATTCATCCAGGTCATGGTTAGGGATGGCATAGAACTCGAACTCGAACGCGAGTTCGAGACGAACTTTCGAGTTCCGGACAGATCCGGACTTCTCGAACTATCCCGGACGCGGACTTTCGATATTTCACGGACTTTCGATGATTTTCAAATGTTCGACCGTTCGACCGTTCGAACGGTCGAACATTCGAAAATCATCGAATTAAAAAAAAAAAAGTGCCCACATGTCCAAAATCACCAAATGGCATCTAATTTGAGCATTGCCAGCCCCCTGGGTATAAAAGGCAATGCGACCAGTGCCATTTAGTCAGTGTGTTGGAGTGTATTTAGTGGAGACCTGACAGTGTAGGAGTTGGAGAGAGTTTTCTGAGCTTTCTGTGTGTGGATTTCAGCATGGTGGTTTAGCTCTTGTAGTTAACCACCCCTGTATTCACGCATCTTGAGACCCAACAGTCCTATCTCCTTCCTAGCTTTCCCTTGCACAAAGCATACACTGAGGGAGAGAAGCCAAAGGGGTATGGGGTCTGTCCGGAGGGGCCAAGCCTGCCTGGCTCCGCAATAATGTTGTCAAACTGAAGTGAATCTACTGCTACTCAATGGTGCTGTTCCTACAAACCCTATCCCCTTCCCCGCTTTCCCTTGCACAAAGCATACTCTGAGGGAGAGAAGCCAATGGGGTATGGGGTCTGTCTGGAGGGGCCAAGCCTGCCTGGCTCCGCAATAATGTTGTCCAATTGCAGTGGGTCTTATTTAGGTGCAAGTAAAGTTTCCATTAAAACCTATACGCGAGCATCGAATCCGCAAGTAAAATGTCCATGGTATCTAGACGCGAACATCGAATCCGTGAGTAAAGTGTCCATTAAAGCCTATACGTGAGCATTGAATCCGCGAGTAAAATGTACATGGTATCTAGGCGCGAACATCGAATCCGCGAGTAAAGTGTCCATTAAAGCCTATACGTGAGCATCGAATCCGCGAGTAAAATGTACATGGTATCTAGGTGCGAACATCGAATCTACGAGTAAAGTGTCCATTAGAACCTATACGCGAGTATCGAATCCGCGAGTAAAATGTCCATGTTACCTCGAACGTGAGAGTACAATAGATTTTACGAAAGTCCTGGATATTGGAACATGTTCCCCAGACCATTTCCCAGGTCCCACAGCCATTTACATTAAGTTACCATTAATATTTTAGTTGTATTTGACTCGAACTTTTCGAACTATTTGCCTCCCATAGACTTTAATGGGTCCGTTTTCGAACTTTCGAACTAGTTCGAAAGTTCGAAAACGGACCGAACTTTCAATAGTTCGACCATCTCTAGTCATGGTACATCTGTTGTATTCAATTAGATCAACTGTACTTTAGTTCTTGAAGTCGTTTCGCTAGTCATCCGACTGGCTTTCACAATTCAGAATGACTTGTACAAGAATCTGTGGCAATTATGTACCCTGGAAAATCCCAATTAGCATATCACAGCCAAGTGTTAAGGGCGTGATTGGATAGTGGCTAAGAGGTGTTATAGGAACGCCCAGAGTAAGGTGTCAAAACATCATTATACATGGCAGACAGGTGTCGAACCCCCCCCACTTGTACCTGCAGGATATCGTATAAGGAGGATGATTAACTTTCTGTTACTTACCTTATCATGCCCAATCTTGATATTGATTGCTCATATTTCCATGTTTACATTTGTGTACGAATATTAAGTTGATACAGCATATATGCAATTTTTAAACATTGTTTAATGAGATACAAGGTTATATTTTCAGATGCACGCTGCTCATTGATTTACAGCAATATTTTAAAATATCTATGTGAGATTATGTATTTGCAGTTAATATGTATATTTCATCTTTTGTATACAGTTATCGTAATGAATGCATGTATTGTGGGTGAGTTTGTGTGTTTGAGGGAACTCACAGACTGTCATTTTCTTTATTTCATGTTCATGGGTTGTTTTAGTTGGATAACCACTCCTCTGGAGTATGATGTAATAGGAAGGGGAGTGGTTTTACCTTTTTTAAACTAAAACTCACTTGTGCTCAATGGGCCTATGAGTAAGGACCGTTAGGCCATGAGTGTAGCCCATTTTTAAATGCCATGGCTTAAATAAAATTCTGTTTGCTCAATCACTCCACCATAGTGATCTTGCTTTTTCCGGTGTGCGCCGGTGCCTATGATTGGGGTGAGGTGTTTTCTGATATTGGATACGGACGAAGCGAAGGGCTGGCAGCACCTGGACCACCCAGATGGGCGGGTGAACAAACGCATTATTCGTATATGACATTCAGCATCGACATTACAAAAGTAATGGCAAGGGCACCTGGACCACTATCAAATATAAGTAAGCTTCTCTTTGATAAGGTGTGAGATATTAATTATACGTTAATAGAGGACTTAAACGATGTGGGCCCATATTTTTGTTGCTAGGACATTATCATATAGTTTTTTTGTAAATATCGGGGCACTTTCTTGAAATAATACTAATGCGGTTGGGGCTGGGGGAGCAAGAACTATGATATGGGAAAAGTTTTTATAAAGGGTAGACATACCCTTTAACCAAAGAAAGCCACTTGAAAAATAGTGGTGAAATGTTTTATACAACTTCTCTAAACATTTAATTAAAATCATATTAGTTAAAATCAATAAACAATTATTAGATAAATAAAGGGTATCTCCACTGATAAGTCACCTGGGTTGTAAGGATAGATATGTGTAAGGTCGAAATGTACCTGCAGTATCCTGTGTCTTTGAGCAGTAGTTTAGAAAAAATCCAATGAGAATCCAGAACGCTGTGGATGGTGCAGGTCCGGCCACTTTCAGTGACTGCCTGCTTGGAAAATGTCTGACGTGCGTGTTCCTTTAGTGCATGCGCAGAACGTGTGAGGATCCGTCGGGACTGGTGTCTGTGATCCGACTGGTTGGTCGTTTCTACACACACACACACACACTTGCTGACTTCACTAATTAATGGACGAGTAAACAGGTACTACCTTTTTCTCTTTCCCACCCCCTCCCATACCAGATTGCCTCATATTCCCAGCATCCCCTATGAAAGCAATCTTAGATCACTTTTTCAACCACCCCTCTCAGAGTTAGACACAAAAAAATCTTTTTTTAAAACAACACAAGTTCCCCTGCTTTTGTTACAGTATTGTGGGAAGATGGTTTTAACTATTCCTCCCCTGTCTCTTTCTGCATGATGAGCTGTAAAAATGAACTTAGAGAGTCAGGGAGGAAAGGATTTCTTACTGCAGCCAAGTGGGTGTGTTTGCTGCAATGATGATGCACATTGAGTGACAGCACTCCCAGCACAGGGGAAGACACACCCCCAGGAACCTGCACAACTTTTCCATACTGCTGCAATCAAACAAAGGGGAATTCTGGGGGGAAAAGGGGAAGGGTTGGGGGATGTTGTACTTTAAAATAAACCAAAAAAAAAAAATATGCTTTTTCCTCAGTGGAGATACCTAAATGTCTAAATAAAGAGTATTGCTGAAAAGGGAGTATCAAAGCCTGAATTCTCTCCCTACCTTATTTAATGTATTAGTGATGTCTCTAAATAAAGAGTAGACATTCAATTGTACTATTGTATTATTTTGTTTAATTCTAGTTGTTCTTGTAATTTTGTACAGATTTCAACTTTGCAACTAGATGAGAAAAATGAATCAAGATTTCTTGAAAATCGCCAACGTGATCGCCGTGATCTGACAGAAATTGAGGGACAAATGCAGACCCTTGTATGATCACTTGTTTCTTTTTTACTTGTAAAATGTAAATGTTAATAATTTATGTGGCGATGCAATATTACTAACCACCACTCCTTTCCTTACTGCTCTCCCACTATGCAGTAGCCACTTTGTGTCAGTTATTGCATTATGTTAGCACAGTTAAGAAGTGGTAGCTTGCAAGGGCCAAAGGAATATTTATTACATTAAGTACGATAAGGTGTGCGTATTGCATTAGGTGTGCTGCCCAATTTCCAGTACCCATGAAATAAGTGTAAACATAATAGCCCATTATTGCATCACATATTGCAGGTTTTGAGCTTATTTAAAAATACTGAAAAATATTGCATACTTCTCTCCCCCACTCCACATCTGAATAGAGTGGAGTAGAGTGAATAAAGTAAGGATTTTAACTGCTAGGTCCCTACCCCATAGTAGTTAAAGGGCATCTCCACCCCCAAAAACATTTTTTCCCCCACTGCTGGCCCCACTGTGTAGTGTGTAAAAATCCTTACCTTACCTCTCTGCTCCAAATGGTTCTCCTGTAATGTCTGCCCAAAGTCCTAGAAAGTGAACACCAGGAGCCTGTCTGCAGGGAAAATGTTTCCACCTCTGAGGTGTCCTCTGAGAGGTTTCTGGCTTGCTCAGTGCACCCCCCCCCCTCTTTCCCTCCCTCCCTCCCTCCCAATCTCTGTTAGCTTTCCAGCACCCCTACTGTAAATACCCTTTGCTGTAGTGTAGGGCTCCCTCTCCCACCCCAACCGCTATGTTATCTTGTAAAAAAACCAAGCCGAACTGTACTTACTTTGCCTGTTTCCCCCCGGTGTTCTACATTGCCGGGAGCCACATCCATTATTAGCTGCCTCTCAGCCAATCACGGATGCTGCTCCCAGTCCAGTCCCCTGCTTGCAGTTTCATGCAAGTAGAGGGCCGTGTGTGAACTTCGCGGGAAAGAGGCAGTGTAGGTACAGATCGGGAGAGTTTTTTTACAAAATAATAAAGCAGTCGGGGGTGGGAGAGGGGACCCTACATTACAGCAAATTTTGAAAAAAGGGGTGGACATGCCCTTTAACCAATCAGCTGTTATACTTACATTTGTGTTGCTGCCCTTGTCTGCTTTGCCCCTCTTCTATTGTCAGTTACAATACACGATCTGGCCAGAAAAGCCGAGAAGCAGCATAAATATGCAAAGAAGTTGCATGTGTATAGCCACTGTAACACTTTAAGAGGAACTGTGGTCTTCAGACAAGGAGATTTTAAAAGGCCATCAACCACCTCTCTACGTGCTGTACAGCCCAAGATGTGAAGAAATCTCTGATCAGAAGTTATGCGGTGGGAGGATGACAAATGACATTCCAAAGGCTGCTCCTCCACCTCGCCGCCAGTGAACACAAACGCAGATTACAGTATGTTAAGAAAACCGAAAGTCCCCCTCCATTCTGTGTGAAGATTCCAGGAGAAAAGGCAATTTACAGTCCCTACCCTCCTCATGGCCCCTTCCACTGCCCCATGGCACTATCTACTCACGTCCCCACCCACTCATGGGTCCCATGGTCCTGCCCACTCATGGGCCCCATGGCCCCTCCCCCACTCGCACCTCAGACCCATCCACCCTACAGAAAACTGAGTGAAAGTTTAAACTGCTGATTCTGTCTCTGCCTGAAAAGGCTGTTTTCACAGTTTTCTGTAGGGGGGGGGTGGTAAAGGGTCTAAGGTGTGCCTGGGCATGAGGCCCCTGGGTCTGCGAGTGGGTCGGGCCACAGGGCCAGCGAGTGGAAGGGGCTAAGTGGGGTTGCAAAGGAAGAGGCCATGGTGGCTGCAGGGGAAGGGGTCATGGGGGAGCTTACAATGGGCCTGCAAGAGGAGGAGGAGACACGGGGAAGAGCGACTCTCACATGGTTTAGAACAGGAAGCAGGAAGTGCAGAGGATTTGGTGATGCTGCTGCCATATCACACACACACAAATTTAAATATCTTCAAAACTGTAAATAAAATAATGAAAGTTGATTGACTCAGGAAAGCAATTCCTGTCAATTTACCTAAAGTCATTTTTGGACCACAGTTCCCTTTAAATATATACATTTTAAGCCACAGGAAAATGATTATGCCTGCTATAGGAGTACCTTCTGTGCAAGTAATTTTTAGTATTTTGTTATTATTTCAGGGTTGTGGAACAGCTGATTGTCTAAATATTGTTTGTCATATTGGACGATTAGATAAAGGAAAGAGTGCAATTTTGTATGTGAGGTCAAGACTATGGACACTAACATTTTTAAATGTAAGTAAAAATTATTTTTTTTTAGGAGTACTAAAATTTCCTTTTTCTTTTCAAAAAAATCCCATGGGTTAATTACCATGTTACTTATGATGATCAAAGCACATGTGTTGTGACCCATGCCAGGCTCCAAGCGCAGACATGTGAATGGTTAAGTGACTGGGCAGGGAAACATCAGTTCTCTATCCTAGTTACAATTTTAATTTCACTACTGTACAGTTTAATTGCAGTAATGCTTCAACTTTTTTTTCAGAATCAGAATTTAAACCATTCGTATTCTCTGAAATCATCTGCTTCATTCAGTGTTTTAGAATTTCCTTATAAAAACATACCCATTACTGATATACAAAATTCAACAGTGGTAAGTACAGTGAACCAAACAATATATAACTTTATTTTATATATATATATATATATATATTTATATTATTTATTTTTTTTTAGTTGGAGAAATATATTTGTTTAGATTGTGTCTATATAAAAGATATCTGTGGTATTCAGTTGGATCAACTGGACTCAGTTTAGTTTATTTCTTATAGACACTTTGCTAGTCATTGGACTGTATTAATTCAGAAAATTTTTTTTGCTGTATTAGTCCAATATATGTAGTAAAAAGTAGAGTACTGTGATACTTTTTATGGACAAGCAGTTTATTTTAGTGGACAAGCTTTTGAGGGATCTACTCTCTTCATCAGGTCATAGAAGTACTGATTGAAACAAAGGTTTAACATAAAGTTGAAAGTTAATAACATTAAGATAGCAAACCACAAAAAACCTAGGTGGCCATACACTCTAATGATAATGGTTAAATCCTGTCGGGAACGTTGGGATTTACCCATTATTGTCAGTGTGTAGGGGCCCTTTCCGATAGATCGTAGTGCTGCCAAACAACCGTAGTCGGCATTACAGTCGGTTTCAACGGAAAATTTTCGGCGGACGGTATCGGGCTCCCTTTGCTATAAGTAAAGGGAGCCGATCCAATCGTACTGTGTATTGCCGCACCTCTGGCCGATCACTATACCGCGTATGGGGATCGGTCGGATCCGTGTGTGTTGTCACCACATCATGTGTACCGACAGATACCAATGTGATCTGTCGGCACACATGCTGTGGAAATCGCATGTGTATGGCCACCTTTAGAAAAGCAGAATATACTGAGAAAGGGCAATAAAATAGAGAGATAACAAGTGAAGCGTGGGCAACAGAATGGGAAGGACAAAAAAGGGAGGGGGGAGAAAACTGGGGTGTGTGTGCTAGATTAGAGAGAAACAGACACAGAGAATATGCACATATACACCCTCAAATAATCCCTTATATTATATAAATATATTTATATCTTCATAGGAGATTGCATTGAGTTTTTAGGAGCTACCAATGAGGTGGGGGGTATATGATGTTACATATAGGAAAGTTGTATATGTATACTATCTCACTATTACCATTTAAATGATCAGTAAATGTATATAAAGTATAGCACTGATTTATATTAGGTACAACACAAAATTCATAAACTTACTTACAGAGCTGAGATCCCTATTTCAACATGGAATGATCAAAATGGGAGGGTAAACCACACCCCTGTGTCTGGTCCATGTTAAAGGAAGTGAAATCCAAAAAAAGTTTGTCTGCTACACGGGATGTGATGTGTATTGTAATGGACATATACACCAAGGCTCCTTATATACCACCTCCAGCCTGCAGGTGGTGTCAGTAAGTGATAAAAGACAAGACATCCCTGCTCTCTACGGCTAGGAGGAGAGAAAGTGAAAGTAGATTGTGGTGTGTGCTTTATAGAGATATTGACTCACTGCAACACAAGGTCCTGTGTATAAGATCCTGTTACCACATGTTGGGAGGACAGATTATTGGACAGACAATTTACCTTATTGGATACAAACTCTGAGGCAACAGTGTGAACACCAACTTACAAGGACACACAATATACAGGCCTGGTCAATATTTAAAGTGGTGCACCATAGACAAGGACACCCCTGATTACTGCATATGTTATGTGGGGAACTTGTTTATGTGCACTGTCTGCTTTGTGCCAGACCACCAGAGTAACCTACTCTGTGCCATCCTACCCATAATCCTTCCATAAAACAGTGATCTGGTACAAATTGGTGGCAGCGGTGCTGGTAATACCATTTATTCTCCCTGTTTTCTTTGTATGTTTGTTCTCTGTATTAAGCTATGGAGGCTGCTACTGAGAGTATTGATTTAAAGGGCATGTCCACCCCTTTTGCTAATTTTGGATATGTTGTAGGGCTAGTTCCCCAAGCCCCAACCGCTATAATATATTTTCAAGAAAGTCCCCCAATCGTTACTTACATTGCCTCTCTCCTCCGCTGCAATGCCCGGCCTTCTGCTTGCACGGAACTGCAAGCAGGGGGTCAGATCGGCAGCCGCATCTATGATTGGCTGAGAGGCAGCCAATCACAGACGCGGCTTCCGGCAGTTCAGAATGCTGGAGGAGAGAGGGAAGGGAAGTAAAGATTGGGGGACTTTCTGACAAATATTTTATTGCGGTTGGGGCTGGGGGAACTAGCACTACTATGTGGGAAAGGGGTTTTACACTAGGGGGGGGAGTGAAGGGATGCTCTGAGCAAGCCAAAAACCTCTGAGAGGACAGCTCAGAGGCAGAAACAATTTCCCTGGTAGCCAGTCCTGGTGGTCAGTTTTTTTAAACTTTGGGGGAACTTTACAGGAGAATCTTTTGGAGCTGGGATGTAAGGTAGGGATTTTTATGCACTACAGAGTGGGGCCAATAGTGGGTTAAATTTTAGTTTTGGGGGGTGGACATGCCCTTTAAATCCTCCTTTTATACAAACATAGAAAAGATAATCAATGCACATCCCTAGGCCCCATACAATATCATATTATCTGCACACTGGCATACTTTATAAACAAAGGGGTTTTAGTATACATTACAGTGATCACATGAATGAAAAGCCTTCCAACCACGTCAAGTTAACCCGAGTCTAGAAGGTCCTAACTTCAAACCTTTTTTACTTCAATTACCGTTAGCAAACTTTTGCATTTCTCATAGTTGTGCACTGGATCCATACAACAGGCTTTCTCACTTCCCCCCAGCCCTTTGGCTTTTAAAAATGAGGGAAGAGGCCATCCGCCCAGTGCGTTATATTAAAGGCATAGGACCTCCCATAAAAGGGGCATGTTGAGGGTTCTATTACCACATGGAAGCTTGACCAAGCCTCCCAATTGATACATACAAAACAAGGATTGCGGAAGCACTTCAATTAGACTAATTTACAACTACATTTAGTGAAAGTGCTACTGATCTGGTCAAACATTCATACAAACATAGATACAAAAATCCTCCTGTTATAATATCTGAGGTACCGTCACCACTTGCCGTGGTGAATACTAATAAGTATTAATCTAGCATGTTTAGTTTCAACCAAAAGTACTGTAAGGGAGGCACACTCCAAAAGTGCTTTACAGCATAACTTATTTATTCAGTGCTAAAAAAAATTCCAAAATACACACGTTTCGGGGGTTCTCCCCCTTCCTCAGGTGTAACCACATTGTCAAAAATGCAAGCTATAAATAGTGACATCAATCTCAAACAGTGTTAACCCCGCCTTCACTTTTTAGACAGCCATAAAGTGTTAATAAAATATTAAAAGTCCATCTTGGTGTCTCTGTGCTTAATTATACAATCCAAAACGTGAATAAAAATATATCAATATACAATACTCCTTGAGGATAAATCATTCTACAGCAATTTTAAGGTAAGTATTCATAAAGGTTCCACTAGATGGCATGAGTGTTCCTGTAACAACAGAGGAAATTTCTAGCAGGCATTGCAACATTGTATAACAATATATTTTTATAGTACACATATTAATCAGGTTCATTAACCCATACAGCTTAATGCATAGGAGAGATCCTATATGCAGTGTTTTATAAAAATCGAAATATATGTCAGACTTGCACCAAAATAATACACACCCTTTGTGTGTCTTACTCTATGATGGGAGTCGTGCAGAGGGAACCACAATATATAAATATGTATATAATGTGCTATCTGCATAGACAGAGACGCTAGAAAAAAACCTCATCTAGCACAGCACACAATTAAAGGGATAGATATTGAAGTGCTTAGAATATTAACTAGGTGAAACAATTATTAATCTACAGAATCAGTCACAGTGAATAAATGCTCATAAATCACAATCTAGAAAAATATCACAATTACTTTATTAAACATATATAACCAAATTACCCTTCCCCCTAACATACTAATAAAAACACTTAAAACCAAACGGGATGAGATGGAGGACCTGTAGTGGGAATGTAAGTAAATGAATAACTATGTCCGATCCACAGAACAGTCTTGGAGTAATAAATAAGTGCTGTGAAGAGAAAACGTAATGCCGGAACACTTAATTAAAAGGTCGCCACCCGGTAATATTTAAATACACATGAGGGGTAGTGCTGCACATATAGTTGACCCGGAGCTCAACCGGGATTTACGGATCCTCCGGTCTTAACCCGGACAGAGCTGAGGTCATCCTCCAATCACTGACGATCTGGTCCCGAGTCCGTCAGCACCCATACGTTAGGATCTTATACAGGTTCCCATAAACTTCCATCAAAACACTTGTGCCAACGCGTGTTTCGTCACACGTCATGTGACTTCGTCAGGGCGTATAGGATTGCCGTTCTCAACTCTCCTTATATACTGTCTCACAAACAAGGGGGAGGATACATATTAGAACTTAAATGGATTAATTTATAGGAATAATTTATAGGAATTATATGATAGGTATTTGTGGATGCTCTTAAATGTAATCATAGGAGTTGTAATGATTTGGATTCAGTAGGGATTACATAGGATTTTACCTTCGGAATTTGGGAGATCTGTAGAAAAAACAAAACCCTAAATGGTTAACAGAGGTGATAATTATGTGGGAGAAAATACATTTGGTATATCATCCCTCCAAAAAAAGATGGTAGTATAAAAACCATTTTAGTATCTAAAAGAATGGATCTCCAATCTTGTAATGATATTACTGTCGAGGTTTCCATACATGCCACACTGGCATGAAATTAAGTAGATGACTTTTTTACTTTGACACGTTAATAATTTAGTGATTTTAAATATTCTCCCATTTTTTGATGTAACTGTGTCTGTCTCTTTCATGAGCCAACATATGGAGCACTTGCGCATTTAACGTTACCTTTTTTTTGTTTAATACCTAGCCACATTTCCATTGATGTTTTGAGGCTCTGTAAATGACTGTGTGTCAAGATATCTTTGTGGGATCTTGCCCTCCTTGCTGTCAATTGTGGATGTTCCTCCACTTTATCCCGTAAATCAGGATCTTCATAAAGAAGATACCAAAACTTTTTTAAGGCATTCTTAAGGTTCCATCGTTGAGAGTTATATTTAGTGATATATCTGATTGGTTGTGTTGATTGTTTATTAAACTTTTCCTTAAGTAAATCATCCCTTTTAGTATTCAATGCTTTTTTAAATGATCTTTTCAAAATAGTGTTGCCATACCCTTTCTGTGTTAGATTCTGTTTAAAGATACCTCCTTCTTCAACAAAATCCTCAACATTGGAACAGTTTCGACGAATCCGCAGAAACTGTCCTGTTGGTATCGCTTCAATTGTAGAGCGCAGGTGATGACTGTCAGCTTTTAGAATTGCATTGACAGCTGTTGGTTTTTTATATGCTGTCGTGATCAGTTTGCCTTGTTTTACACAAATTTTTATATCTAAAATGTAATCATAGGAGTTGTAATGATTTGGATTCAGTAGGGATTACATAGGATTTTACCTTCAGAATTTGGGAGATCTGTAGAAAAAACAGAACCCTAAATGGTTAACAGAGCAGATAATTATGTGGGAGAAAATATATTTGGTATATCATCCCTCCAAAAAAAGATGGTAGTATAAAGACCATTTTAGTATCTAAAAGAATGGATCTCCAATCTTGTAATGGTATTACTGTCGAGGTTTCCATACTGTTAATGGAGAAATATATAGGGCATAAATACCATCTAAGAAAATATGTATAATATATGGTACATTCATATCAAAGATAACAAAACTATGTAACTATTGAATATAAGTAGGTTTGAAGCGCACTCCTATATATCCATAAAGATACATATACATGTTAAAGAAGATGGCTCTTATAACTGTTATTATGTATGGGGCCCATGCTCAAATTTTGCATCAGGGCCCATAAGTCTGTAGCTATGCCACTGGGAGGGGGGTGGTTATAAACAGACAGTTTTGGCAGTATGGTATGCCACATCTACATGGAACACAAGGTTTAAAGGACAATTATACTCACCTTCCCTCCGCTCCTCTTCTTAGGTCTGTACCTTTTACCCAGGGTGAGGACCTGAACCGCTAGGTCCTACCCCCTGGGTTCACGAAAGTTTAAGCACAGTGTTTCTGAAACGCTGCTCTGGCAGGATCCGCACCCTCCTCTCCTTGCGCGACGAGGCCAATAGGAAGGCACGCTCGTTGCAGAGCGTCCTTCCATTGGCCTCGCCGCGCAAGGAGAGGAGGGGGCGGAGCCTGCCAGGGCAGCGTTTCAGTAACGGTGCTTTAACTTTCACGAACCCAGGGGTGAGAACCTAGCGGTTCAGGTCCTCACCCTGGGTAAAAGGTACAGACCTAAGAAGAGGAGCAGAGGGAAGTTGAGTATAATTGTCCTTTAATTAAAAGGTTTGCCACCCGGCAATATTTAAATACACGAGGGGTAATGCTGCACATATAGTTGATCCGGAGCTCAACCGGGACTTCCAGATCCTCCGCTCTTCACCCGGACAGAGCTGAAGTCATCCTCCAATCACTGACGATCCGGTCCCGAGTCCGTCAGCACCGCTTCCTAATCTGGCTGGTTACTCCAACAGCGTCCCATACGTTAGGATCTAATATAGGTTCCCACAAGCCTCCATCAAAACACTCGCGCCGACGCGCCGTCATGTGACCTTGTCATGGCATATAGGATTGCCGTTCTCAACCCTCCTTATATACTGTCTCACAAACAAGGGGGAGGATACATATTAACTGCTCAGTGCTCTTCACGTAACATTGTATCACAAATGGCAACACTATTTTGAATAGATCATTTAAAAGAGCATTGAATACTAAAAGGGATGATTTACTTAAGGAAAAGGTTAATAAACAATCACCACAACCAATCAGATATATCACTAAATATAACTCCCAATGGCGGAACCTTAAAAATGTATGAAGATCCTTATTTATGGGATAAAGTTGGGGAGCATCCACAATTGACAGCAAGGAGGGCAAGATCCCTCAAAGATATCTTGACACACAGTAATTTCCAGAGCCCCAAAACACCAATGGAAATGTGGCTCGGTATTAAACAAAAAAAGTAACATTAAATGCGGAAAGTGTTCCATATGTTGGCGCATGAAAGAGACAGACATAGTTACATCAAAAAATGGGAGAATATTTAAAATCACTAAATTATTAACGTGTCAAAGTAAACAAGTCATCTACTTAATTTCATGCCAGTGTGGCATGAATTATGTGGGCCAAACTAAGAGAGCACTAACTAGCCGCATCCAAGAACACTGTAGGGCTATTTGGAAGAATGAGCCAATAAGTAGTGTGGCTCGCCATGTGTTAGACCAACATGCTGGAAAAATTTAATGTATTAAATATAATGCCCTGGAACAAATAATGGGTATAAGAGGAAGTGATGTTCAGAAAATGCTTCTATAAAAAGAACTTAAATGGATACATCAATTAGGAACACTCACCCCATTAGGCCTTAATGAGGAAAATGACTTTACATGTTTCTTATAGGAATTATATGATAGGTATTTGTGGATGCTCTTTAATGTAATCATAGGAGTTCTAATGATTTGGATTCAGTAGGGATTACATAGGATTTTACCCTCGGAATTTTGGAGATCTGTAGAAAAAACAGTATCCTAAATGGTTAACAGAGGTGATAATTATGTGGGAGAAAATATATTTGGTACATCATCCCCCCCAAAAAAGATGGTAGAATAAAGACCATTTTAGTATCTTAAAGAATGGATCTCCAATCTTGTAATGATATTACTGTCGAGGTTTCAGTACTGTTAATGGAGAAATATATAGGGGATAAATACCATCTAAGAATATATGTATAATATATGGTACATTCATATCAAAGATAATAAAACTATGTAACTAATGAATATAAGTAGGTTTGAAGCGCACGCCTATATATCCATATAGATACTTTTGTATATATACATGTTAAAGAAGATATTTATTGGAGATTTGTTTCTTTGTGATACAATGTTATGTGAAGAGCACTGAGCAGTTAATATGTATCCTCCCCCTTGTTTGTGAGACAGTATATAAGGAGGGTTGAGAACGACAATCCTATACGCCCTTGCAAAGCGCGTCTTCCCATTGGCTGCCTCGCGACCTGTCACTCAAAGTGCCAGTGGGGAGGATCGGACCGGAGGGAGATTACAAGTAAGTAGTGCAGGAGTTTTTGTAATGTACCATGAGGTGAGGGCTTAGCGTTTTAGGTCCTCACCCTGGGTACTTTACAGGAGTGGGGGAAAGGAACGAGGGGGAGGTGTGTATAATTGTCCTTTAACTTCACCCGATGATCCCATGCTGAGAAAAAAAAACTTGCAGAACAACAATCCCTCGTTGGAAGTCTCTCCTCCTCTGCTCCTGTTGCGAGCTGGTTATGAGCGTGCTCATAAACAGAGAACTTTGCACACAGAGTGATGTATAGTGTAATAGCAATGTGAGAGACTCCCTGAAGATCCGATAGTAGTGGGATACCTGGTATGTAGATTTCATATGTGTGTGAGTCTTAAAGGCAAAGGTGGCCACCCAACACAGGTCTGTAGCTGTGAATAGTGCAGGTTTATTGCAAAACGTGCTACTTGTTTCAGACCTACTTGTTCTTCCTCAAAACATGCGTGCTACATGTTTTGGAAGCATTTGAGGACGAGTGGGTCTGAAACATGTAGCACGCATATTTTGCAATAAATCTGCACTATTCACAGCTACAGACCCATGTCTTTGTATGTTTCACCTGCAACATAACTGTAAGTGTTGTAGTGTGAAGGTCTCTAGTTCTCCCTGTCAGCAGCAGCAATATTAGTGGAAAGTGTACCTTCTTAAAGGGGAATGTTTAAGGGCAGGAAGAGTTTTTTTTGTTTATGCTGTATTTATAGAAACTGTAGGGATGATAGTGAAGTGAACCTGATCTTAGAACAGCTCTTAGTGTTTTTATTTATGCTGTATATATAAAAACAACACAGTACAGTGCTATAAAATACACTTGAAGTGTAAGCCTCTTATACTCGATAAGGCAAGTCTAGGGTTGTCACCTTTGCCTTTAAAACCCGAACACATATGAAATCTACATGCTGCTGTGCTAAGTGCCATTGCTTTAAATACACGCTGTATGGCTACACTGAAGTCAATGTAGCCTGCATCATGCTTCTTGTAGACATTATAACCAACCATTTGTCTTGTAGATTTCCTACCTGTTTGGGTCTTAAAGGCAAAGTTGGCCTTTTGTCTTTACACTACTTCCAACCTGAGCTACCAGATCATTTGGCTTAGTAGGGACACACTTAATACATGTAATTAGCAGGGCTGCACTGATTGCAATTAAACAATAGTAATTCCAACTCAGCCATGCTTCGTGTGTTTTTATTGGGTGTAAAATTAATTAAACAGGTATAAAGGGCTCAACCCCACACAGTAATAAACGAACAAGTACTATGTTCTTAAATAAGTAAGTGGTCCGGGTGCAGGACTGCCCCAGACCCTTCACCTCATAACGCTGCACACATTTGTGGATAAGTGAACTACAGTATTTACCCCTCCATCCTGGTGGCCCGGGTGCCGGCAGCCCCGAGCCCGTCGCAAGGCTGAATAATCCAAGGCAAGTGAAGTAAGGATCCGCACATAGTGCCTATAATTAAGTACTGTTCAGTCTGAAATGCGCCAGGCATGTACCAATAAAGAATTTTATGCAGCAGTAAGCAGTGGTCTTCTTCTTTTGGTACCAGTTAGTGCGAATCCTTACTTCACTTGCCTTTTAATTAGGTGTCCTTACATATTTCACTGATCTGGCAACTTTGCCCAACATTCCCCTGTAAAATGCATTACACAGCTCTGCGCTGTTTTGTTTTTATGAGGGCTAGGCTACACTAATGCGCTTTTAAGTTTGATCCAATCGTGTATTTAAAAGTGCCCATTAGTGTGGCCTAATTGATGTATTGATGTGGCCACAATAGTGTGCTGCTGTGCATTCAATCAATGTTTCTAGAGTGCTTGGATATGCTCTAGTGAGGCCTCTGCCTAAGTGTCCTTGTAAAGTAATCAGTACAGTTATACTGGGATTGCCACCTTTCCCTTTAAGACTCAAACTCAGATCGGGATTTGCAATCTGATTGGGCTTGTGGGTTTGCAGGCATGTAATAGCTAATGGGACCAGCCCCACTACATGGGTGCTGTACTTCCGTGCGCTATTGGAGCACATGTGTTCACCAAAAAGTAACAAGGATGGAGGAGCACACTATCTCTGTGGTAAGTGATGTATTAAAACAACAAACTTACAATGTTTTGGGACAACACTGTCCCTTCTTCAGGTATGACTGAAGGTAAGATCTCCTTCTGTAGTCCCAAAAAGCATGGTCCATTTGCTCTGTGTGCGCACGCGCGTGACATCATGTATACGGGTAAATCACTCACAAAAATGCAATAATTAGAAAGCAGAAAGGTATAATACTAAGTTTAAATGTTGCACAATTTCCTGTTACATTGTTCCTGGTTCTTCTGGTTAGCAACAGTCATTTATGTGACACTTGATATCACAGTCCAAGACTGAATGCTTTTTAACTATCTGCCTGCTTTGAGCATGCACAAGCTTACAATGAGCTCAGAAAGCTTGTAGATGAAAACATCTTGAGAGGCAGAGGGAAGGGGGAGAAGAACACTTAGCTACATTACAAGTTAGTCCTATATCTGTTAACTTTTGAAATATTGCAGTTTTGGGGTGATTTGCCTATATAAAGGTTTATATATTTAAGGTTTGTTAAATATAACATCACATTTCTGTTAATCTGATTGTGGCTAAACTGGATTTGTTGCCATTCTGCATTGCTATTTCTTGCATCTGTATTTTTAGTTATGCATTTAATGTAGTACCGTATATACTCGAGTATAAACCGAGGTTTTCAGGCGTTAAAAAAGCCTGAAAATCTTACCTCGGTTTATACTCGAGTCAATCTTCCTCCTACCTTGTCTGCCAGCCGCAGTGACATCATCCGGATGCGCACCAAGGATGCGGAGCGAGGAGCGAGCGGCCGCCGGACAAGGTAGGAGAACTATACCTAATACAGGGACACCAGGGCAAACTTATAATGTGCAAATACTTACAAATAAGAGTAAAACCTTCTTTATTTGTGCATATGTATGCACAAATAAAGGATGATTACCCTATTTGCAAGTATTTGCCACTTAAGATGTTTTAAAACTACAGCTCCCAGAAATAAAGCATGCTGGGAGCTGTAGTTTTCAAACATCTTAAGTGGCAAATACTTGCAAATAGGGGTAAATCCTCCTTAATATGTGCATACATATGCACAAATAAAGAATGTTCTACTCTATTGGTAAAGTATTGCCACTAAAGATGTTTGAAAACTACAACTCCCAGCAATAAAGCATGCTTTATTAAGTGGCAAATACTAACCCCCTCGGTTTATACTCGAGTCAATATCTTTTTCTCCTTTTTTAGCTAAAACTAGGTACCTCGGTTTATACTCAGGACAGTTTATACTTGAGTATATACGGTAATCCAATCCTTGTGTGTTAACTCATCAGTATTATTATAGTAATCTAATAACTTTTTAATTTTGCATATATTGAAATTAGCATAATGTATTATTTTGTTTATAAAACAAGCCTAATAATTGACTGCATCTTTACAGGTTACTACAAATATTTTATGGGTTAATCAGGCAGTCAATTTGCCAGTGCCAATATGGGTGATTATACTTGCAATTATATCAGGATTGTTGCTGTTATCACTAATGGTGTTTATAATGTATAAGGTAAGGTTTATATTTCCTACTTCTGTTGTTTTTTTAGAAAAAAAAAGGTTTATCAAAACAAATATATAACTGAAGTTGCAGGGCAACCATCTGAAGCAGAAGAGACAAGAAAACATTAATAGACTTAACCAAAAAATATCTAACATAATATATATTTTATGATAGATAAACTTTATACAACAGAGCTAGACAGTGCTGGATTTAGGTGTCAGTAGCCTCTAGGCACAGATTCTTTGTATTCTTGAACCCCACCTATGGCTAGCCACACCAACTAACAACATGCACTTCCAACACAATCATCCATCTCAATCCCATGTACCAAATTATCCATTTATTATAAATTAATTTACTAATAAATAATTATCATGCTATTTATGTCCATAAATACATACTATCACATTTTACTCTCTCTATTAAAGAAGACACTAGATATGGGCACAATGGCAATCAAGAGAAATATGTGTGCTAGGGACTCCAGACACCCCTGATTGATAGATAAGTGCCAGCAAATTTCCCACCGTATTAACTAAACTTAAATGTTTTAAATCCAAATTTGCTAAAGTGTTTCTCCCCAGAATACCTATACTTTAAAAGGTCTCTTGTAATTTGCATTTAGTATATGTAAATAATAGATTCTGTAACAAAGAAGGCTTCTATGTTGTTGCCAGTACTGTATGTCACAGGAGTCCCTTACCTGGCCAGGGTTTCTCGGCATCTGGTCTTCCTCTGTGCATGCACAACATCATGTGCGCGTGGGTGTTTGTGTGCACGCTGGTACACGGCTGGGTGCAGGCGTGCATACGGACGCGCATTATAAGTATATAATATTCTCTTTGAGAATATATTGATGAAAACTTATCTAAAGGATTTATTCTCCCATCTACCTCACTTGCTGGTGCAGGAATATTCTTTGTCGAGAAGAAGGATGGAGGCCTCATGCCATGTATTGATTAGTGGGAATTAAGTAAGGTGACCATCAAGAACAGTTACCCATTACCTCTCATCCCTAAACTTAACAGCGCCTTCCTTAAGCCAAGATCTTTTCAAAACTAGACCTCAGAGGAGTCTATAACCTTATTCGAATCAGGAAAGGGGACGAACGGAAAACCACATTTCAATCTCATTATGGGCATTTCAAGTACTTGTGCAATGCTCCAGCAACCTTCCAGCACTTCACCAATGACATCTTTAGAGACTGCCTTGATGGCTTTGTAATTGTGTACCTCAACGTGATTTTAATCTTCTCTTCTAATCCTTCTATTCATCGTCTCCATGTTTCCAAAGTTCTACTTTGTCTCTGAGCAACGACTCTATGCCAAGCTTGAAAAATGCATTTTCGAAGCCACGTTCAGTTCCTTAGCCTTGTCATCTTCCCGGAGGGTATCTCTATGGATACCGCCAATATGTCAGCTATTTTGGATGGGCAAGCCCCTTCCTGTAGAAAAGAGGTCCAACATTTCTAAGGGTTTGCAAATTTTTATCGGAAGTTTATCAAGAACATTTCCAAAAATGTTATATTTTATTGTTCCTTTTACAAACCTTACCAAGAAAACAGTCAAATGTCAAGATGCCATTGTCTCACTTAAACCAGAATTTACCAGCATCTCTCTTAGTCCACCCTTACCCAACAAAACCATTTATCCTGGAAGTGGATGCCTCAAATACCGCAATAGGAGCTATTCTTTCTCAGAGGTCTGGAGAAAAAGATCTCCTTCATCGAGTTCTTCTCCCGAAAATTTTCACCCACGGAGAAGAACTATGATGTTGCAGATAAAGAACTATTCGTTATTAAAGCTGCATTTGAAGAATGGTATTACTTCCAATTTTATTCTACATGGATCATAAAAATCTAGAGCACCTTAGAACAGCCCAATGGTTGAGACTCAGGCAAGCTAGATGGACCCTGTTCTTTGCTTGTTTTAATTTCCACATAACATATTGTCCTGGTTCAAAGAATGGTAAGCCCGATTCTCTCTTCTGGTTATTTTAGTATAGTATAGTAGTAAAGTATAGTATTTGAGGTTGAATAAATGTTTACAGGGTAACCCTTTTAAAATAAAAAATAACAAAAGTGGTATAAAGGTGATACCTTTATTGGCTAACTAATATAACCATAGCAAGCATTCAGAACATTCTAGTTCCTTTTTTCAAGCTGAATACAATGCAGCTGTGGTTCTCTCTGCTGTATATATATATATATATATATATATATATATATATCAGCTGAATGTGACACAGAGCACTGCTAGGACTTCAAAGTAGAAAGTTTTTTTTCCATATCAGTAGGACAGTACTGTTGTACTGTCCCACTGATATGGAAAAAAAAAACTTTTACTTTGAAGTCCTAGGAGTGCTCTGTGTACCATTAGGCTGGGACAGCAGCACCCAGGCTTAGTTTTCTTTTGAAGGGAGTGCGAAGGATTCCTCAAATATATCTGTGTGAAGTGAAAGAAATTCCATGTAATTAACAGTCCCAATGTCTCTACAGATGTTTGTATTTTTGTCTTGATGCTGGCAGTTCTTAATCTATATAGTTTGCCATAAATCAAAGGCCCAGGTTCAGTCCCTTCTCCAGAGAGTTAAAAGTTCCATTAATTTGTACTCCCATACCTTCCTTTCATTCTCTGTTTTAAAGTTCCCCTTAAGGACCAAGATTCTTGGAGTGGTGAGGGCTGTTAAAATGGTTGCCTACTGGTGTGTCCAGTTTTTTATTTGTTATAGTAAAGCGGTGGTGTGTAATTCCTCTTTCTCAGGCTTTGGCCAGTCTCTCCTATATACAGCCCTCCTGTTGGGCATCTAGTGCACTGTATTAAGTACACAACGTTGGATGAAGAGCAGTTGTAATGGCCATGGATGCTGTATTCCTCTAATATGCCTGAAATCTGTATTTTGTCTGAATTGCAGATGTGTGGGCAGGTTTTGCATTGTTTTTTGCTACAGGAATAGGTTCCATTTTTGTTTGACTGAATCAAGGCGCTTCTTGTTATTAGTCTTTTTAGATTTGGGGTCTGCCTAAATGCCAGAAGTGGTGGGTCTGGGAATATGTTTTGGAGCATCTCATCCATGTAAAGTGTACATTGTAGATCCTTGGCTATTTTTCTGTAGGTCTTTAGTTGGGGATTGTATGTGATGACTAGAGGGATTCGATTTGTTTCTGTTTTTTTTTTTTAATTGCAGAAGTAGACTTCTGGGAATCCTGGTGGCTGTGTGGATGTTTTGATCCACAATCTTAGGGTTGTAGCCCCTGTTAATGAAGTCCACTTTGAGTGTTTTCAGGTGGTGGTCCCTTTCAGTAGTGTCAGAACATATCCGGTTATCGTAGAGCCTGGCTGTAATTGATGGAGTGTTAAGTGTGGTCAGGGTGAAAGCTATCATACATTAGATAAGATGGTTTATCCGTCAGCTTTCGATATATGGTGGTTTGTAAACTATTTTCCCTGATATGGATGGTAGTATCTATAAAGTGAATGTGAGTAGGGGAGTAGTTCAGTTTAAAATTGATAGTTGGGTGAAAGTCATTAAATTGTGAAATTGAATGAGTTCTTGTTCAGTACCTGTCTAGATTATGAATATGTCATCTATGTAGCGGAGGTATGTCAGAGGAATGGTGTTACAGGTGGAGAGAAAGTCCCTTTCTAGTTTAGCCATGAAAAGATTGGCATACTGGGGTGCAAAGCATGTACCCATACTGGTTCCCATCTTCTGTAGATACATTTCTTGCCCAAATAGGAAGTAGTTGTGTGTCAAGGTAAATTCAGTCAGTTGTATAACTGCGTGAGATGATAGGCCCTCCTTTTCCAGAAATTCTTTGCAGGAGGCTATACCATCTGTATGTGGAATGTTCATATAAAGTGATTTGACATCCATTGTTGCCAACCTCTCTACACAGTAACTTACCACTATTTATATCAGCCACTTTGGTCCACATTATCTTGTACCTTATTTGTTTGTCCCTTTCAGACCCCTTTTATATGACTTTAACACCTTCCACACAGATATTCCTTTTTTCTGGTTATTTGAACTATGAGCCAAATGTTGTATATATATCAGAGAGCACCATAGCTTCATTGTATTCAGCTTGAAAAAGGAACTAGAATGCTCTGAAAGCTTGCTATGATTATCTTAGTTAGCCAATAAAGGTATCACCTTTATACCACTTTTGTTATTTTTTATTTCAAAAGGGTTACCCTGTAAACATTTTGACTGGCCAACACGGTACACCACCTTTCCCTGCATCTAGATTGAATAAAGACATACATCCATCCAGTCCAACCCAGCTAACAATATCTTCATTTCCTGCCTAACTGTTGATCCAGAGGAAGGCAAAAAAAAACTACCAAATTTATGACGGGAGAAAAAATTCCTTCCTGACTCCAAGTAGCAATAGGAAATTTCTCTGGATCAACTCTACTTTATGTATCAATACCAGTAACTTGCAACATTCCTTGTTTGCAGAAACTCATCCAGCTTTTTTTTTTAAAACTGACCTATGAACCTGCCATAACAACATCCACTGGAAGACCATTCCATAGCTTTACCATTCTCACAGTGAAAAACCCTTTTTGGAGGATGGCGATAAAGCAAATGTCTTGAATAATTTTTTTTTCTCTGTATACACTATAGAAGATCCAAGTACAGATATCATAGAGTATAGTAGCAATAAAGGTATACAAGATTCAAGTTCACTTTGGTTAACCGAGGATATGGTACAGAAAGAACTAAATAAGGTTAATATTAATAAATCTCCTGGACCGGATAAAATACATCCTCGGGTACTTAAGGAGCTAAGTTCAGTTTTATCTAGGCCATTGTTTCTTATTTTTGCTGATTCCCTCATGTCCGGTGGTGTGCCTCTGGATTGGAAAAAGGCTGATGTTATTCCAATATTCAAAAAGGGTAGTCGTTCACAGCCGGGTAATTACAGGCCTGTAAGTTTAACTTCAGTGATGGGGAAGATCCTGGAAAGTTTAATAAGGGAACATGTTCTAGAGTATGTTTCAAGGACTGACATTATAAGTAGTAACCAGCATGGATTTAGGAGGAATAGATCTTGTCAAACTAACTTGCTTGGCTTTTATGAGGAAGTAAGTAGAAATTTAGACTCTGGTATAGCAGTAGATGTAGTTTACTTGGATTTTGCAAAGGCTTTTGATACAGTCCCCCATAGGCGACTAATGAATAAGCTAAGGTCTGTTGGTCTGGGGAGTCACATTTGTACATGGATAGAAAATTGGTTAATGAATAGGATGCAGAGAGTAGTTGTTAATGGGGCTTCATCATTATGGACTAAAGTGCTAAGTGGGGTGCCACAGGGTTCTGTGTTGGGGCCGCTTCTATTTAATCTATTTATTAATGATTTGGAAGTGGGTATTGTCAGCAAGGTTTCTGTGTTTGCTGACGACACAAAACTTTGTCGACCATTAAAAACTTCAGAGGATGTGCAATTGTGCAAAAGGGGATCTAGATAGATTATACATTGGGCTGCTAAGTGGCAGATGAAATTCAATGTTGATAAATGTAAGGTGATGCATTTTGGACTTAAAAATACTTGTGCTACTTATACTATAAATGGCTCTGTGTTAAGTGAATCCGTTGGAAAGGGATCTTGGAGTTTTGGTGGATAACAAACTTAAAGGTAGCAAGCAGTGCCAGGCGGCAACAGCCAGAGCCAGCATGGTATTGTTTGTATAAAGAGAGGTATGGATTCAAGGGAGGAAAATGTAATTCTCCCTCTTTACAAAGCATTGGTAAGGCCTCATTTGGAATATGCAGTGCAATTTTGGAATCCAAAAAGGACATCTTTGAAATGGAAAGGGTTCAGAGAAGGGCAACAAATTTAAGGGGATTGGGGGAGCTGAATATGAAAGAGACTGGAAAAGTTACAATTATGTACGTGGAGAAAAGGTGCTGCGTGGGGATATGATTACTGTGTATAAATACATTAACGGGCCATACAATAAACTATCTGGGGCATTGTCACCAATAGAACATGTCAAAGGACACGAGGACATCCCTAAGACTTGAAGAAAAAAGGTTTAGGCTTCAAGCTCGGAAAGGGTTTTTCACTGTGAGAACGGTAAAGCTGTGGAACTGTCTTCCAGTGGACGTTGTGTAAGGCAGGTTCATTGGTCAGTTTCAAAAAAAAGCTGGATGAGTTTCTGCAAAAAAGGAATGTGTCAAGTTACTGGTATTGATACATAATGTAGATCCAGGGAAATTTCCGATTGCCACTTGGAGTCAGGAAGGAATTTTTCCCCCCTTCATAAATTTGGTGGGGGTTTTTTGCCTTCCTCTGGACAACAGTTAGGGAAGAGGAAATGAGGATATTGCTAGATGGGTTGGACTGGATGGACGTATGTCTTTATTCAACCTCAAATACTATACTATACTAACTTGAAGCTTAACCTTTTTTCTTCAAGTTTTAAGGGATGACCACGTGTCCTCTGACATGCTCTATTGGTGAACAATGCCCCAGATAGTTAATTGTATGGCCCGTTAATGTATTTATACACAGTAATCATATCCGCACGCAAGCGCCTTTGCTCTTGCGTAATGCTTTGAAAAATAACATTTTCCTCCCTTGAATCCATACCTCTCATTATACAAGACAATACCATGCTGGCCCTTTCTGCTTGCTACCTTAAAGTTTGTTGTTATCCACCAAAACTCCAAGATCCCTTTCCAAAAAGGAATCACTTATCAGAGAGCCATTTAAAGTATAGGCAGCACAAGGATTTTTAAGTCCAAAATGCATCACCTTACCTTTATCAACATTGAATCTCATCTGCCACTTAGCAGCCCAATGTGACAATCTATCTAGATCCCCCTGCAACGATTGCACATCCTCTGAAGTTTTTTTATGGTCGACAAAGATTTGTGTAGTCAGCAAACACAGAAACCGTGCTAACAATACCCTTTTCCAAATCATTAGTAAATAGATTAAGTAGAAGCGGCCAAAACACAGAACCCTGTGGCACCCCACTTAGCACTTTAGTCCATAATGATGAAGCCCCATTAACAACTACTCTCTGCATCCCCTATTCATTAACCAATTTAACCACCAAATGTGCCTCCCCAGACCAACAGACCTTAGCTTATACATTAGTTGCCTATGGGGGACTGTATCAAAAGCCTTTGCAAAATCCAAGTACCGTATACTACATCTACTGCTATGCCAGTGTTTAAATTTTTACTTACTTCCTCATAAAAGCCAAGCAAGTTAGTTTGACAAGATCTATTCCTCCTAAATCCATGCTGGTTACTACTTATAATGTCAGTACTTGAAACTTAGTCTAGGATATGTTCCCTTATTAAACTTTCCAGTATCTTTCCCACCACTGAAGTTAAACTTACAGGCCTGTAATTACCCTGCTGCTAAAGACTACACTTCTTGAATATTGGAATAACATCAGCCTTTTTCCGATCCAGAGGCACACATCCGGACATGAGGGAATCTGCAAAAATAAGAAACAATAGTCTACATAAAACTGTACTTAGCTCCCTTAGGTCCCGAAAATGTATTTTATCCAGTCCAGGAGATTTATTAATAACCTTATTTAGTTGTTTCTGTACTATATCCTCGGTTAACCTAAGTGCATTTGCATCTTTTATACCATTATTGCTACTATACTCTTTGATATCTGTACTTGGATCTTCTATAGTGTATACAGAGAGAAAAAAAATATTTAAGTTGCTTTATCGCCATGTTCCGTAACTAACTTATCCCCATTAATCAATGGTGCCACATTTTCAGTCCTCATCTTCTTACTATTAATATACGTTAAAAAAAAATTAGGTTTAGTGATGCTTTGTTTAGCTATCATAACTTCATTATTAATTTTAGCTAGTTTGATTGTTTTCTTACACTCCTTGTTACAGTTCTTATAATCCCTAAAGTCCCTTTCCATTCCTTAAAGGTTTTAAATGCCTTTTTCTTCTTTTCCATTTGCCTCTTTATATCAGAATTCATCCACATTTGTTCATTACCTTTACCTGATAATACGTTATCCCAGTTGACATTCTGAAGAGCTACTTTTAACACACAATATATAGAAAATTGGGCTGTGTCAGCTGACAGCTTCTCTTTTGTGGCCTGGATGCTTGAAGCTGACTCTCAAGTTTAAAGTACAATTTCCCAGAAGGCTTGGTCAAACCTTCAATGCAACACACAATATATAAAAAAATGAGAGCAAAAATATAATACATACAAAAAATAGAATTCTAATGCACTAACAATTCTAATTGCATATTGGCTACCTCCATAAGGTTGCTGCTACAAACAGCCTGCTAAACCCTGGATAAATAAAAGCAATTAGTTCAATAAATCGGCCAAATTATTTTAAGCCCAGTCACCACGTAAAGGTTGCTTTCTTTAACTGGGTCCTAACCTACAGGTACCTGCCTTTTTGGCTGCATGAGCTGAGCTACTTTTAACCTGGGAAAATTTGCTTTCCCAAAATTAAAAGTCTTTGTTAACCCAGCACACTTTTCCTTTCGATAACGTACTCCAAACAACACTATTTCATGGTCACTATTCCCTAAGCCTCCAGTTACCTTTATATTTATAATACGCAATATTAAATATTACCAGATCTAATAGAGCTCCTTTTCTAGTAGGAACTTCAACCACCTGTGAGAAAAAATTATCCTGCAGCAAATTCAGGAACTCATCGCCCTTTTCTGTGATGGCAGTTCAACTACACCAATCAATGTCAGGGTAATTAAAGTCCCCCATAATGAGCACACTCCCCAAACCTGCAGCCCTTGCCAACTGCATATGAAGCTGACTCACTTCCTCCCAGCTAGCATTTGGTGGCTTATAGCAGACACCAACAATGACATTACCCCCTTTCCTGTTGCCTAATTCTACCCATATTTCCTCCGCTTTAACATCCATATTGCCAGTTATCTCTTCTTTTAAATTTGACTATAATTCTTTTTTAACATAAACACATACTCCTCCCCCTTTCCTTTTTTCTCTATCCTGCCTAAAAAAGGAGTATCCTTCTAAATTTACAGCCCAGTCGTGAGAACTGTTCAACCATGTTTCTGCTATACCTATTACATTATACTTTTCATTCAACGCCATTATCTCCAATTAACCCATTTTGTCAGCCAGGCTTCTCGCATTTGCAAACATACATTTTAGATTATGATCCTGTAATTTATTCATACACTTTAATACACATGCCCCACCCCCCTTTCCACCCACCATTGGTCTATCTATACCCTGCTTTCCTCCTGGGCTATCTATCCCAGTGAGACTGATAATACCCCCCCAAACCTAGTTTAAAATCTCCTCCAACCCTCTAGCCATCTTTTCCCCTAAAACAACCTGCACCGCCATCAGTGAGGTGCAACCCATCCCTTCTAAAGAGCCTGTAGCCGACATCAATGTCTGCCCAGTTCTCTATAAACCCAACTCCTTCTTCCTTACACCACTCTCTTAGCCACGCATTAATGCTCCTAAGCTCCCGCTGTCTCCCTAGCATAGCACGTGGCTTCAGTAGTATTTCTGAAAACACTACCCTGGAGGTCCTTGTTTTTAACTTGGCCCATAGCTCTCGGAAATTATGTTTATGGACCTCTCCTCCTCCTCTAATTTTGTCATTGGCACTAATGTGAACCAAGACCGCCAGGTCACACCGGGCCCCACCCAATAATCTGTCTACACGATCCACCACATGCCGAACCCTAGCACCAGGCAGACAACACACCGTTCGGCATTTAGGGTCTTGGCGGCAGATTACCCTATCTACCTTCCTAGCATTCCTGTTTCTAAGATTATCCTCCCTTGTATTAGAGATGGCAGTCGCCTGGGTGCTCAAGGGATTAGCCCGCTCCATATATGCTAATTTCGAGCTGTCTTCCTCCACTCAATCACCTAAGGCGGCAAATCTGTTGGGTTGGGCAAGCTGGGAAGAAGCAACCCTACCCTTCCGTCCCCCACTTCCCTTAGTAACCCTAACAAAACTACCTCCCCCCTCAACCTTCCCTGTCCTACTTCCACCTACCACTGTACTGGCCCCAGCCAGTGTCTGCTGTTCCCCCAGATTTGCCAATCCCTGCAATGCTGCAAGCTGCCCCTTTGACTCTCCACCTCAGCTTCCAAACGGGCAACCCACTCACACCTGACACAGACAAAGGTCCCCTGGAACGTCTGCTCCAGGTTCTTATACATGTGGCAGGATGAACATTGCATGGTACCGACAAAACTGTCCCTTCTAATACACAACACTAGCACAGTGACACACTAACCTTGTTTAATTGCCCTTCTTGTGTCTATGTCCTTAAGAGCAAGGTCCTTTAGAACAAGGTACAGGTTCTACTCAAGTTTGTTTCCACTCACAGGAAACTTCTTTTTATTAGATCCAAACCACAGATCCAGCCAATGTAAATCCTATTTAACTAATTGGCCCCAGCCGCCACACCAATTAGTGCAAGAGCCAGGATGAGAGGGAAAAAACAAAACACTTATTAACCCTTTCACAACCTGTTTGCGATTACAAAAGGTGCAATACTAGAATATAGAAGCCCAGTGCACCCCTTTAACTGGAAGAAAGAAAGATTAATCTGCTTACTTCACACACACATTCCTGCACACACAGTCCTTATTACAGCACACTATCAGCACAAACAATCCTTTATTTCAAACTTTCACACAAACCATACAACCATCAGATGATTAAACGTCCTTCTTTTTCTACACGTTCCACTCATAGGAAAGTTATTTTTGTTAGGTCTAAAACTAACCTTTTATCCCGATCTCATTGAAGACTATACTACTGAAACTATTCTTAATTGTTTCTCAACCACAGCACTAGATAATTGGCCTTCTCTCTTCACAATAGCTGAGTTTGCCTATAACAATTCTGTGCATTTATCCACATTTTGCAAGTAAAATGATGGTTTCCATCCCAGCTTTATCCTGGATTCGACCAAGTCTTCATCTTTCTCCACTCCTGAAGTTCAAGAATAGGTGAACTAGATCAACCAGTGTCAAGACCAGGTTCATAGGAATCTCGAGAATGCTCAGCAGACTCAGGCCTTCTACTTATTCCATTGGAGATCTAGTATACCTTTCCACAGCTTACTTAAGACTACACTGCCCCTGGATCCTGGATGTGCGTCGTAGAGGAAAAGGCCTACAGTTTCTCATTAAATGGAAGGATTTTGAAATTGAAGAAAACTCTTGGGAACCAGCAATTAATCTTCCTCCTCATCTGATTCAAGACTTCTTCAGGACCCACCCAGGGAAGTCTTTTTTTGAAGGTCGTCCAGTGGCCTCTCTTAAGGGGGGTCAATTTGTCCCTTACCTGCCCAGGTTCCCTCATCGGACAGTCAGAAATTAAAAGTCAATGAGGAGAGAAGACTGGTGCTGGATGTTTGTTCCCACACCGGCTTATCTTCCTGTTTCCTCGCTCCTGTCCCGTGCCTTGTTCCTGTGCCTCGGCTCCATTGCTTTGGTCCTGTGCCTCGGCTACTGTGCTTTGTTCTTGTGCTTAGATTCTTGTGCCTCTGCGGCTCTACCATCTCTGTCGACTTCATGTTTGCAGGTACTGGGGGCTGCAACCTGGCGTAACTCAGCAGCACAACACCCCCTCCATCGGGGGTTGAAATCCTGGTCACATTTAGATCCTGCACCCCAGTTCCTGTGGGTACTCTTTGGGCTCCACCAAGGAGTCGGGTAAACCGTGACACAGTATACAGCCCATCTTTACTTCAAAAAGCCACACCCCCTCTCCCCAGTATTCAGTCTCTATGCATTTCTATAAGTTTCTAGTGTCTGTTTCTGTGAAAGATAACCATGTAAATGCCATGTTTTTAAGAACATACAGCCCAAGAAGTCACAATTTCAAATTCCCTGGTTTACTTTTGAAACAATGCAACATACAGGGTTATTCAATAAAAGTTCTTATCGTTTAAAATGGTGCTTATTTTGCCCCAACCAATCAGATTTTAGCTTTCAAATGTTAAATAAGTTCTGATTGGTTGAGGCAAAATTAGCACCATTTTATACAATAAGAACTTTAATTCAATCTCCCTGATAGTTTATTGCTTTTTTGTTTGTTTCCATCATGTTTCTAGAAAAATATAGTTTCTACATATGTACAAACTTTATTTATAGCAGCTGTTTTTTATTTACCAACCAGCGTGAATTGCTGACAGCCTTCCAGAAGAAAAGCAAAATAGAGAAATGATTTTATTGACATTTGCTGTACTTGGATATATTGCATCTGCAATGGTGGTGCGCTGATAAAATGCTGGGTTTGGAAACAAACAGACCATTGGGACACAGGTCCAATTCCCAAGACTTAACAGTTTTTTTGTTTCTATAATATTTCTAGTAAAAGGTAGAGATCTTTCATTTACTGATATTCTCCTATTAGCCCTTGTGGCAAAGAGGTAGAAACCTTTATTTAGTAGCAAGACACAGTATAGAAGGTTGCAGGTTTGATTCCCCCATACTTACTTTTATTTTTTACTGAAATGATAATATTCTGTTTCTTACAGCCATGCTAACAAAGAAATAAACTGCAAATATTTCTTTTGCTTCTTGTATGAAAAGCAAAGGTATTAATCATTGTTAGGGACAGGAGCATTTGTAATGTATTTACACAAAAACTGCACTTAAATCTGTGTTTTGTGATGATCTCTGAGCTGTAATATAATTGTCGGTCAACTTCCAGGAACAAAAGCTGAAGCTTCCTGTGAAGTGTACTGCATACACTTAGCTGGGTTTTCCCAGATAAAATTAATTATGGGAGCTGACCCCTAGTCCCCACCGGGTTAATTTCCTAAATCACACAGCATCCACAGCAAAGGGAGAGATAAGAAACAGCTTTTTGTATCTTAATGAATGTGCTCTTTCTTTTGGGGCAATGTTGTCTGGAGACTTTAGTTCTCCTTTAACTTTTTCATTGCCAGCAGACTATTTCACAGTATTACCGTTTCCTCATCTGTGCCAGCAAAATTGCCCTAGTATTACAATTAATCCTTCAATGTCAGCAGGCTCTTCATATTACTATTAACACTTTCTGTGCCAGCACACTTCCCTTATTATTACTATTAACCCTTCAGCGCCAATAGACTTTCACAGTATTACCATTAACAAGTTCAGTGCCAGCAGACTTTTCACAGTATTACCATTAACACCTTCAGTGCCAGCATTTTTCTAAAAGTATTGCCATTAATACTTTCCATTCCAAAATATTTCACAGTATTATTATCAACATTTTCAGTGCCAGCAAACTTTTCACAGTATTACCATTAACCCTTGAGTGACAGCAGACTTTAAGTCTCTGCCACAGTATTACCCTTTCAGCTAACACCATTGACATGATATACAGTATGTACCTGCTTTCCATGTTTCCTCTATTGAGTTCCAGCCATTCCAGTTCTAACCCCAAAACACAGAAACTGTGTCCTCTCACCTCATGGCATTTAAACTGGAAAGAGGGGCAGAAAGGGTGAAGGAAGAAAGGGGCAGAGATCTCAGGGCTGCCTGTCACAAAGGCCATTCCTTATATTGTGCTGAATAGCATCTTTTACTTGCCCATTGTGGAACTACTTGTTTCTTCTAGTAGAGCACTACCATCAGCAACTTCAGTTTGCAACAATATGGCCACATCTACCATGATGCACAAATCTGTATGAATTATAAAAAATATTTGCACTATACCACAATACCAGGGAAATAGTTAAACTTACCCATGATCATGAGCCTCCGCTGCTTCCGCATCCGCACTCCCCTATACTATGTTTGTGCGTAGGGGAGTGCAGATGCAGTGGGGAACTGTCATAGGAAGCAGTGAGGGTGCACAACTGTTTAAAAATGTCCCTGCTACTGTTTGATTAATTGAAGAATGTTAGGTAAAATGGTATAGTTTCCCTTTTTACATTTATATCTTAAAGACTATTCTTTTGTTATAGATGGGTTTCTTCAAACGTGTTCGTCCCCCACAAGAAGAGACAGAAAGAGAGCAGCTTCAACCACAAGAGAATGGTGAAGGAACTTCAGAGACCATTTCTTAACTGTACAGGCAGCTAACAAAGATGTATAATTTATGAAAAAATAATGCTAAAAGAAGCATCCTTTTTATACCTGATACGTTATACAATTTGTCACTTTAGTGCTAAATTGTCAGTTTTTAAAATTTACCTTTTTTTTCTGTTTGCATTATTCAATTGGTGAATCTATTTTGAAATAAAAATTAATTTAAAATATAGCTAGTTTATTGTTTTACCTGTATATTTTTCACACCTTTTTTGATGGCCTCACCCTTATGCCCTTTACTGTGCAGCTTGAGAAAGGGGTCAATTTAACTCTGAAACATAGATTCAACAGTGTAAATACCAGGGTGAGGGATCCCACAATCCGCTGTTTTTAAACTTAATATATGATCAGTTGTTTAAAGATTTTGCCAGTTCGGTCTTTTAAACAGCTAATCACACATATCTTTACTGCATACGTGCAATTAGCTGTTTAAAAACAGCTAAACGTGGTGTGCTGGGGAGGGAAAGGGGTGTGTCACAAGCCCGGCCAAATTTGGAGTTAAGCAGCTGCGTCTCTTCAGCAGTCCACACTCATGAGATGGGAGCAGCCTAATGGTGCTGTCTGGGAGGGAGCTATAAGAAGGGTGTTTACTCACTTTTGAGCACTTTTCCCTCTGATGAAAAGACAGGCTCTGTGTCACGAAACGTGTCAGGGTATGAGCGTTCTCCCTCTGTGTGTGTTGTGCCATATGATATGCTGAAATAAACTCACATGTTTGATCCAATGCTGGTAGGAGTCCTCCTTTCTCTTTGAAAATTATCGCACTTTCTTGGGGAGCTTCCGGACTCCCGGTGGATGGACCCTCCCAGAGGAAAAGTACAGTAGAGTGGGTAATGTTACCTACTATTTTTTGACTTTGGGGGGGAGCTATGCAGGCTGTGCGGGGAGTTAGGGGGGAATACCGTATACAAAACAAGGCGAGAGAGTCGCTTGAATGTATTTAATGCCTATTCCCTTAGAGGTGGGGGCCTGAGATGTCTGCACCCTACCAGGTCCTTTGGGACTTTGCATGCAGAGTTAGGGGGGAAGCCTAGACAGAGAGCAGGGAGTCAGACAGGGTTTAGAATTTGTCACTGGTCTGGTCTAGTGGGCAGGAACTAGATAGGCTTAAAGGAGTGGTTTCCGGAGTCTCTCAGTGTGACTGGCAGCACTGGCTAGATGGAGGAGCTCGCTCAGGAATTTATTGGATGGCTGCAGGAGGCGGAGTCAAAGAGAATTGCACTGTTAATAGTAGCTTCTAAGCAGCAGGTGTCGTCAGACAGCCCTTCACAGGACGTAGCAACTTGCCAGCCCATATCGACTTTGACAAAAAAAATTGTTACAAAGAAGAAAACTGCAAAGAAACCAGCACAGGTAAAGAAACAAAGGGCTGTATTTTTTAGCAATACCACGTCTTTAACGATTGTTATGTTCGTTATTGTAAATTTACGATAGTATAGTATTTGAGGTTGAATAAAGACATATGTCCATCCAGTCCAACCCATCTAGCAATATCCTCATTTCCTGATATCCTCATTTCCTGCCTAACTGTTGATCCAGAGGAAGGCAAAAAAAAACCACCAAATTTATGAAGGGGAAAAAATTCCTTCCTGACTCCAAGTGGCAATCGGAAATTTTCCTGGATCAACTCTACTTTATGTATCAATACCATTAACTTGCAACATTCCTTGTTTGCAGAAACTTATCCAGTTTTTTTTTTAAACTGACCAATGAACCTGCCTTAACAACGTCCACTGGAAGACTGTTCCATAGCTTTACTGTTCTCACAGTGAAAAACCCTTTCCGAACTTGAAGCCTAAGCCTTTTTTCTTCAAGTCTTAATGGATGGCCACATGTCCTCTAACATGCTCTATTGGTGAACAATGCCCCAGATCATTTATTGTATGGCCCTTTAATGTATTTATGCACAGTAATCATATCCCCACGCAAGCGCCTTTTCTCCAACATACATAATTGTAACTTTTCCAGTCTCTCTTCATATTCAAGCTTACCCAATCCCCTTATTAATTTAGTTGCCCTTCTCTGAACCCTTTCCATTTCAAAGATGTCCTTTTTGTACACAGGATTCTAAAATATCACTGCATATTCCAAATGAGGCCTTACCAATGCTTCGTAAAGTGGGAGAATAACATTTTCCTCCCTTGAATCCATACCTCTACACAAGACAACACCATGCTGGCTCTGGCTGTTGCCGCCTGGTACTGCTTGCTTCCTTTGTTATCCACCAAAACTCCAAGATCCCTTTCCAACAGGGATTCACTTAACACAGAGCCATTTATAGTATAAGCAGCACAAGGATTTTTAAGTCCAAAATGCATCACCTTAAATTTATCAACATTGAATCTCATCTGCCACTTAGCAGCCCAATGTGATAATCTATCTAGATCCCCTTGCAACGATTGCACATCCTCTGAAGTTTTTAATGGTCGTCAAAGTTTTGTGTCGTCAGCAAACACAGAAACCTTGCTGACAATACCCACTTCGAAATCATTAATAAATAGATTAAATAGAAGCAGCCCCAACACAGAACCCTGTGGCACCCCACTTAGCGCTTTAGTCCATAATGATGAAGCCCCATTAACAACTACTCTCTGCATCCTATTCATTAACCAATTTTCTATCCATTTGCAAATGTGCCTCCCCAGACCAACAGACCTTAGCTTATACATTAGTCGTCTTCAGGGGGACTGTATCAAAAGCCTTTGCAACATCCAATTAAACTACATCTACTGCTATGCCAGAGTCTAAATTTCTACTCACTTCCTCATAAAAGCCAAGCAAGTTAGTTTGAAAAGATCTATTTCTCCTAAATCCATGCATGTCAGTCCTTGAAACATACTCTAGAACATGTTCCTTTATTAAACTTTCCAGTATCTTCTCCACCACTGAATTTAAACTTACAGGCCTGTAATTACCCGGCTCTGAATGACTACCCTATTTGAATATTGGAATAACATCAGCCTTTTTCCAATTCAGAGGCACACCCCCGGACATGAGGGAATCTGCAAAAATAAGAAACTAAATAAAACTGAACTTAGCTCCCTAAGTACCAGAGGATGTATTTTGTCTGGTTCAGGAAATTATTATTAACCAGGAAATAATATTAACCTTATTTAGTTCTTTCTGTACCATATCCTCAGTTAACCAAAGTGCACTTAAATCTTTTATACTATTATTGCTACTATACTCTACTATATGATATATGATACTATATGATATCTGTACTTGGATCTTCTATAGTGTATATAGAGGGAAAAAAATATTTAAGACATTTGCTTTATCGCCATCCTTCGTAACTAACTTATCCTTATTAATTAATGGTGCCACATTCTTAGTCCTCATCTTCTTACTATTCATATACTTTTTAAAACTTTTAGGCTTAGTGATGCTTTGTTCAGCTATTCTAACTTCATTATTAAGTTTAGCTAGTTTGATTGCTTTCTTACACTTCATGTTACAGTTTTTATGATCCCTAAAGGCCCTTTCTGTTCCCTCTGACTTAAAGGTTTTAAATGCCTTTTTCTTCCTTTCCATTTGCCTCTTTACATCAGAATGGGCACGGATTAAATTTTTTTACATTTATTTCCCAAAGGTATAAATTTAGAACTGGCTTAAAATCCCCTTAAACACAGTCAACTTCTGTTCAGTACATCTACCTGATAATACATTATCCTAGTTGACATTTTGAAGAGCTACTTTTAAGCTGGGGGAAAAAAGCCTCCTGTTACCTATATCTATAATGCGCTCCACAATGTTAGATATTACCAGATCCAACAGAGCTCCTTTTCTAGTAGGAACTCATCGCCTTTTTCTGTGATGGCAGTTCCACTACACCAATTATGTCAGGGTAATTAAAGTCCCCTATAATGAGCACACTCCCCAAACTTGCAGCCCTTGCCAACTGCATATGAAGCTGACTCCCTTCCTCTCTGCTAGCATTTGGTGGCTTATAGCGTACACCAACAATGACATTAACCCCTTTCCTGTTGCCTAATTCCACCCATATTGCCTCCACTTAAACATCAATATCGTCAGTTATCTCTTCTTTTAAATTTGGCTTCAATTCTTTTTTAACATAAACACATACTCCTCCCCTTTTCCTTTTTTCTCTGTCCTGCCTAAACAAGGCGTATCCTTCTAAATTTACAGCCCAGTCATGAGAACTGTTCAACCACCTTTCTGCTATACCTATTACATCATACTTTTCATTCAACGCCATAATTTTCAATTCACCCATTTTGTCAGCCAGGCTTCTCACATTTGCAAACATACATTTTAGATTATGATCCTGTAATTTATTCATACACTTTAATACACATGCCTCCCTATCCCCTGTGCTAGCCCCGCCCCCCTTTCCACCCACCACTGGCCTATCTATACCCTGCTTTCCTCCTGGGCTATCTATCCCAGTGAGACTGCTAATACCCCCCCCCAATCTAGTTTAAAATCTCCTCCAACCCTCTAGCCACTACCCCCTAAAACAGCTGCACCGCCATCAGTGTGGTGCAACCCATCCCTACTAAAGAGCCTGTAGCTGACAGCGAAGTCTGCCCAGTTCTCAATAAACGCAAACCCTTCTTCCTAGCACCACTCTCCTAGCCACGCATTAATGCTCCTAAGTTCCCACTGTCTCCCTGGCTTAACACGTGGCTGTGGTAGTATTTCTGAAAACACTACCCTGGAGGTCCTTGCTTTAAAATTGGCCCCTAGCTCTCGAAAATCATGTTTAAGGACCTCACCTCCTCCGCTAACTTTGTCACTGGCACCAATGTGAACCAAGACCGCCGGGTCACACACGGACCCACCCTATAATCTCTCTACACGATCCACCACATGCCAAACCCTAGCACCAGGCAGGCAACACACAGTTCGGCATGTAGGGTCTTGGCGGCAGATTACCCTATCTACATTCCTTATAATGGAGTCCCCTACCACTACCACCTGCCTTGCATTCCTGATCCTTTGTTCCTCCTCCCTTGTATCAGAGATGGCAGTCCCCTGGGTGCTCAAGGAACTAGCCCCCTCCATACAGGCTAATTCCGAGGTGTCCTCCTCCACTTCATTACCTACAGCGGCAAATCTGTTGGGATGGACAATTTGGGAAGAAGCCTTCCCTTCCGTCCCCCACTTCTTCTAGTAACCCTAACAAAACTATCTCCCCCCTCAACCTTCCCTGTCCTCATTTCACATCTAAATTTATACCCTTGGGAAATAAATGTAAAAAAAAATTTTGCTGTAAAGAGGCAAATGGAGAGGGCGGGGTAAGATGGCGCTGTGAAGCGGACGTGTTTTGAGGGAGCTCCGCACTAACTTTTCATTCTGAGCAAATCCTGCCAAAATATAGTGCTGGGATCACCCCAGTCTGGGGCAAACATTCAATGAGAACCAATACATTCAAATCCAAGCCTCCCATAACAACAGAAATGGCCGAAAAAATTGTTAAGTTTCAGCGTACGGTTCCCCATATGGAGGTGCCAACCTACGAGGTCAAAAGGCCGCATTGATGCAGCAGGCTGCTAGCTCACCAGTCCTGAGACCCTCTCAGTCAGATAAAATAGATGTGGAGACAGTTGAAAACCTCGACCAGACCGAACCGCAAGGACAGGCAGAGTTAATGCAGGCCATAATGGAGACCAAAACCTCCAGATGTTCGCGATTGAGTGCGCACACAGAGTTCCCTCCTAGGTCCCGCCCCCAGGAGCCAGACCGAGACCACTGATCGCTCACCTACTCAACTACATAGTAACATAGTAATTAAAGGGGAACTGTGGTCTCCAAACAAGTTAAGTTTTGAAAGGCCAGTTTTCTACCTTTAAAACGAGCCATCAACCACCTCTCTACGTGCTCCACAGCCCAAGATATACAGAAATGACTAACCAGAAAGTTAATGGGTGGGAGGCTGACTTGTGACATTCATGAGGCTTCTCCTGCACACTGCCGCCGACAAGCACAGCCTCAGACTCCCTCAGTGTGTGAGGGAGACAGGAAGTCCCTCCTCCTCTCTGCTGTGTGTGACAGATTGACTGACAGTTGCAGAGCAGGAAGCAGGAAGTGCAGGGGACCTGGTTATGCTGCTGCCATATCACACACAAAAATATAAATATCAAAACTATGCAAAATAAACAATGGAAATAAATTGCAATAATTCTCAGGGGAGCAATTCCTATCAATTTACCTCAAGTCATTTTTGGACCACAGTTCCCCATTAAGGTTGAATAAAGACATGCATCCATCAAGTCCAACCTATTCACCCTCTTTTTTTTTATAACCCTACCTAACAGTTGATCCAGAGGACGGCAAAAAAAACAGCTAAAAAGGGGGGGGGGGGAATCCATCCTGATTCCAAACGGCAATCGGAAAGTATCCCTGGATCAACCAGATCTATATGTATTAATACCAGTAATTCTCAATATTTTTTAGTTTTAGAACTTATCCAGGCCTTTTTTAAAGCTATTTAATGAACTTGCCATTACCACATCTGCTGGAAGACAGTTCTACAGTTTCACCGTTCTCACTGTAAAGAAACCTTTCCTAACCTGAAGATGAAACTTCTTTTCTTCCAACCTTAAAGGATGTCCACGAGTCCTCTGATATGACCTGTTAGTAAAGAGATAGGGATCACATCCTTTTTATGACCAGAAACAAGGGAGAGCTAAAATTGGGGGGATCTTTGGAGTCGAGCTACAAAAGACGAGCTACCAAAAACGGGCGACATACCTGGAGGTCAAGCGGAGATTAAAATCAGCAGGAATCACCTACTCCATGTTTTACCCGGCGAGGCTCCGGGTAGCCCATGATAACCGCACCCATATCTTTGATTCTCCCACAAATGCAATGGAATGGTTGGAGGCCCTACCGTGGTAGAGATGCACCACGCTCACTACAACTACTTAACCAATGGAACCCTCAAGGATTATATATTTATATTGCCTAATGGAGGCCTAAACCAAAAGGCACCTCCAAGATCTGGTATATACTTGTTTGTTGTCCACCATAAACACACTATACCACCAAACCAACTACTGCATCACTGTATCTGACCCGGGTACCCCCCAGACCCCTACCAAGGTACCTGGTTTGCTTATACTGCACCACGTGCACCAGAAAAACCCACGGACAGCAACCACCACAGGTACCACTTACACTACTATGATGGATCTTGCTCCAAAACGCTTGTAAATACTTAAATGCTATATAACACCACATAATCTGTCGGGATCTTTAAATGGAAACTGTAGAGTGGACTGAGAAGTAGGATTAACTCACAGAACCCCTGTAAATACTCAAAAACCCTTCAGTTGATATGTTGTTTATAATCTTATGGTACCATATCTTGCTTCGGACACCCCTGCAGACAACTAAGGCTAAATCGACCATATAAGTGGGCTCAAAATGTGCCCGAGAGGTCGCCTTCGTTTGACTATGTGGTAATAATATGTATAAGTTGGAAACTAATATTCTCGCAAAATAAAGCTGGGGCACAATCGTTGCAAACCAAGTCTAATATACATTATATGTAATGGTCACCAGACCTCCTTAATAAGTGCCCAATGTTACTACTCCCCCTCAATGACTTCTCTTCTGCCCCTACCCATCCTTCTCCCTTCCCCTTCAGCTACCAGCTGGATGAGGGACATTTGAACTTATCTATAAGCAAAATAAAAGGAGAAGTAACTATATAATTATAGTAAATATATAATTATAATGTGTTTAAACTATAAGGAAAAAGTTTTTTTTTAAAAATAGAACACTGTTTTATACCTTATTGTTTATATGGATATTCTTATAGATCTATAAATAAAGGACTTGTTATGTATGACAACTACACTAAGATTGAAAATGTATATGTATGTATTGGGCAACGCTGGGTTACAATAATATGGGCGGTACTCAAGCCAGATTTATGTGCCATTGTTTTTCAAGAAGGGGCTCAATGTGTGCTCCATAGATTAACTTTGCCTTTTACCAGCAGATATCATAAATACCACCTTCTAATTACACTACCTGCCCCCTCCCCCTTTGGTATCCATGATCTCCATTCCATCATCCTCCCCACGCTAATTAATGGCACCACCACCACTGGCCCCAGCTGGGAATGGTTCTAGCGCTAAGCACTGCGGCGGAGCCCCTCCTCGATGCCAGCAGTAGAGCACACAGTCAGTCTAGCTTGATAGTTGCACTTAATGTGCCACCCCTTAAGTTTATTGTAAGTTTTAATACAAATGTGTTTTTTCAAAAGGGTATGTAAGGCCTTTAGTGTTTATTGCACTTACAATTGATAATGTACCATATGTAATTGCCGGAATCTACAACACCCCACCCCCAACACTGCAACCGGTTCAAAAAGCGATGGTGTTCACCCTAAACTATCCAGATGCCCCCATAATTCTCATGGGTGAACTAAACCTAACCATGAAACCTCAACTGGATAAGACTACACACAAGAGCTGTTAATACAGTAACAGACATACAAACCCAGCTATCGCTCCTTACTTCAACACTGGGCTTGCTAGACTCATTGAGAATACGATACCCTCTACTACAAGAATTCACATGCTACTCTGCAACCCACCACACCCACTCAGGAATAGATTACTACCTCACAAATCATAAAACTCTACCAAATATAAAAGATATTGTCCATTTACACTGAGACATTTTGGACCATTCCCCTATATTATTATCAATTACACCCCCAGGCAGATCCAACACGATTAAACCCTGGAGGTTTAACCCCTTCTGGATCTCCTTATTCAGGAGATCCAGATGGTATAAAAGAGCAACTCCTAATGAATGAGGATGTAAACCAAGGCCGGATTCATATAAGATCAAGTGGGACTCCTTTAAGGCATATATTTGTGGCTGCCTCAATGCCACAATCTCACATATCAAGAGAATGACGAACGAAGAGGAATTTCTGTTAGCGGCCTCAGTACATGCAGCAGAAGCTAACTACATATCGAATCCTACCGACACATACAGATCAACATGGCAATCTCTTTCTAGACAATTTAACGCACTTATAAAAGAGAAGGCTCAAAGAAAGCAATTTTTCATGCGCCAGTCATACTACGAAACTGCAAATTTATCAGCCAAGCTGTTAGCACACCTCACCAAAACAAACACAGCACAACACACAGTGATTGCCCTTAACACTGGAAATAACTCTCAAGTGACATCTACACCAGACATCCTACACACATTTAAAGTATTTTACCAAAGCTTATTTACCTCCAGATCCAACTACTCACTACAAGAATTAGACCAATATTTACAAAACATATATTTTCCCCAATTATCTACACCAGACCGTACATATTTAGACTCCCCAAACACACTAGAAGAAGTACAAACGGCTATTAACAATTTAACCTCTAGCAAAGCTCCTGGTCCAGATGGTATACCTATAGATATATATAAATGATACAGCGATACTATAGCCCCACAATTACTTGGAATGTACCAGTCATTTGACACGAACCAACTGCCACATACACTCTACCAAGCCAATATTATTTTGCTACTGAAACCAGACAAAGACCCAACAGAATGTAACATAGTAACATAGTAAGTGAGGTTGAATAAAGCCATCAAGTCCAACCTATTCACCCTCTTTTTTAAAATTTTTATTTATTTTTAACCCTACCTAACAGTTGATCCAGAGGAAGGCAATCTCTCTCTCTCTCTCTCTCTCTCTCTCTCTCTCTCTCTCTCCCTATTAGATAGATAAAGACAGACAGAGAAAGATAAATAGATAGAAAGATAGACAGACAGAGATAAACAGATATAGATAGATGGACAGACAGCAGCATTGCCCTTTATGTAGCCAGGGAATGCTTTTCAACTATTCTTGTAGTTTAATTCTATAAACTTAAAATTCTTAGTTAAAAAAAACCCAGTTTAACCATAAGGTAAATAGCTGTTTAGTACACCTTACGTTATATTGACATTATTGGTGTTTTTTAATGTGCCCTATTTGTTAGCCTTTGTGCCCCCGGTAAACTCTGGAGCTGGAGCCGCCACTGACCTTTACCTTATTTAGTTTTTACTGCAATATGTTCTCTGTTAACCTAAGTGCACCTGCACCTTTTACACTATTATTGCTACTATACCCTATGCTATCTGTTCTTGAATTTTCTCTAGTGTATACAGAGGGGGGGTGTTCAAGACATTTGCTTTATCGCCATCTTCCGTATTATTAATTAATGGTGCCACATTTTCAGTCTTTATAGTATAGTATTTGAGGTTGAATAAAGACATACTTCCATCCAGTCCAACCCATCTAGCAATATCCTCATTTCCTGCCTAACTGTTGATCCAGAGGAAGGCAAAAAAACCCCACCAAATTTATGAAGGGGGAAAAAATTCCTTCCTGACTCCAAGTGGCAATCGGAAATTTCCCTGGATCAACTCTACTTTATGTATCAATACCAGTAACTTGCAACATTCCTTGTTTGCAGAAACTCATCCAGCTTTTTTTTGAAACTGACCAATGAACCTGCCATTACAACGTCCACTGGAAGACCGTTCCATAGCTTTACCGTTCTCACAGTGAAAAACCCTTTCCGAGCTTGAAGCCTAAACTTCTTTCTTCAAGTCTTAAGGGATGTCCTGTGTCCTTTGACATGTTCTATTGGTGAAACAATGCCCAGATAGTTTATTGTATGGCCCGTTAATGTATTTATACACAAATATCTGTTGTATTCAATTAGATCAACTGGCTTGAAATAAGTGTATAATCACAAGCGTATTTATACACAGTTAATCATATCCCCACGCAAAGCGCCTTTTCTCCAGCGTACATAATTGTAACTTTTCCAGTCTCTCTTCATATTCAAGCTCCCCAATCCCCTTATTAATTTAGTTGCCCTTCTCTGAACCCTTTCCATTTCAAAGATGTCCTTTTTGTACACAGGATTCCAAAATGCACTGCATATTCAAATGAGGGGCCTTACCAATGCTTTGTAAAGAGGGAGGAATTACATTTTCCTCCCTTGAATCCATACCTCGCTTTTACAAGACAATACCATGCTGGCTCTGGCTGTTGCCGCTGGCACTGCTTGCTACCTTTAAGTTTGTTATCCACCAAAACTCCAAGATCCCTTTCCAACAGGGGATTCACTTAACACAGAGCCATTTATGTATAAGTAGCACAAGTTTTTTTAAGTCCAAAATGCATCACCTTACATTATCAACATATGAATTTCATCTGCCCATTAGCAGCCCAATGTGATAATCTATCTAGATCCCCTTGCAACGATTGCACATCCTCTGAAGTTTTTAATGGTCGACAAAGTTTGTGGTCAGTCAGCAAAACACAGAAACCTTGCTGACAATACCCACTTCCAAATCATTAATAAAAGATAAATAGAAGCAGCCCCAAACACAGACCAGTGGCACCCCACTTAGCGCTTTAGTCCATAATGATGAAGCCCCATTAACAAAAAATCATCTGCATCCTATTCATTAACCAATTTCTATCCATGTACAAATGTGACTCCCCAGACCAACAGGACCTTAGCTTATACATTAGTCGCCTATGGGGGACTGTATCAAAGCCTTTGCAAAATCCAAGTAAACTACATCTACTGCTATACCAGTGTCTAAATTCTATACTTCCTCATAAAAGCCAAGCAAGTTAGTTTGACAAGATCTATTCCTCCTAAATCCATGCTGTTTACTACTTATAATGTCAGCCCTTGAAACATACTCTAGAACATGTTCCCTTATTAAACTTTTCAGGATCTTCCCCACCACTGAAGTTAAACTTACAGGCCTGTAATTACCCGGCTGTGAACGACTACCCTTTTGTTTGAAATTGGAATATCAGCTTTTTCCAATCCAGAGGCACACCACGGACATGAGGGAATCAGCAAAAATAAGAAAAATGGCCTAGATAAAACTGAACTTAGCTCCTAAGTACCCGAGGATGTATTTTATCCGGTCCAGGAGATTATTAATATTAACCTATTAGTTTTTCTGTACCATATCCTCGGTTAACAAGGTGAACTTGAATCTTGATACCTTTATTGCTACTATACTTATGATATCTGTACTTGGATCTTCTATAGTGTATACAGAGGAAAAAAAATTATTCAAGACATTTGCTTTATCGCCATCCTCCGTAACTAACTTATCCCCATTAATTAATGGTGCCACATTCTCAGTCCTCATTACATTACATTACATTACAGTTTTTATACTCCCTAAAGGCCCTTTCCGTTCCCTCGGCCTTAAAGGGTATGTCCACCCTTAGAAATCATTTTAATATGATGTTCCCCATGTCTCACCAGACCCAAACGCATAAATGTTTTTTTTCAGAAAGCCCCCCAAACTCTTACTTACCTCCCCTCGTTCCTCCGCCGCACTGCCGGCCCTCTGCTTGCGAGAATGCAGCAGAGGGGCGGGAGACCGGCAGTTGCGTCTGTGATTGGCTGAGCGGCAGCCAATCACGGACGCGGGCTGCCGGTCATTCAGTGCAGCGGAGGAAAGAGGAGAGGTAAGTAAGAGTTTGGGGAGCTTTTTGAAAATAAAAAATATGGTGGTGGGGCTGGGAGACATGGGGGGGGAACAACATATAAAGAGGGATTTATGCTAGGGGGAGGGATAGTAGAACGGGAGGGAGGGGGGGGGAGAAGGGCCGCAGTACGCATGGCAAATATCTACGGAGGCAAGGTAGCAGACAGAGCCCTGCTATCCTCTGTGGGGTTAGTTTTGGGACTTGGGGGGGGTCTACAGGAGAACCCTATGGAGCTGGGATGGTGGGAGGAAGGATTAAACACATACATGGGGGGCCAGTAGTTGGGGGGATTATAGTTTGGGGGTGGACATGCCCTTTAAAGGTTTTAAATGCCTTTTTCTTCCTTACCATTTGCCTCTTTACATGGGCGCGGAATTTAGCCACATGGGCGCGGATTTATTTTTTTTACATTATTTCCCAAGGGTATAAATTTAGATGTGAACTGGCTTAAATCCCCTTGAAACACAGTCCACTTTGTTCAGTACCTTTACTGATAATACTGATCAGTGACATTCTGAAGATGCTTTAAACCCTGGGAAAATTTGGCTTTCCTGAAATTAAATGTCTTTGTTAACCCAGCGAACTTTCCTTTTGATAACAAAGTCCAAATGCCACTATTTCATGGTCACTATTCCCTAAGCCTCCAGTTACCTTTATATCTATAATGCGCTCCACAATGTTAGATATTACCAGATCCAACAGAGCTCCTTTTCTAGTAGGAACCTCAACCACCTGTGAGAGAAAATTATCCTGCAGCAAATTCAGGAACTCATCGCCTTTTTCTGTGATGGCAGTTCCACCACACCAATCAATGTCAGGGTAATTGAAGTCCCCCATAATGAGCACACTCCCCAAACTTGCAGCCCTTGCCAACTGCATATGAAGTCGACTCACCTCCTCTCTGCTAGCATTTGGCGGCTTATAGCAGACACCAACAATGACATTACCCCCTTTCCTGTTGCCTAATTCCACCCATATTGCCTCCACTTTATCATCCATATCACCAGTTATCTCTTCTTTTAAATTTGGCTTCAATTCTTTTTTAACATAAACACATACTCCTCCCCCTTTCCTTTTTTTTCTGTCCTGCCTAAACGAGGCATATCCTTCTATATTTACAGCCCAGTCGTGAGAACTGTTCAACCACGTTTCTGCTATACCTATTACATCATACTTTTCATTCAATGCCATCATTTCCAGTTCACCCATTTTGTCAGCCAGGCTTCTCGCATTTGCAAACATACATTTTAGATTATGATCCTGTAATTTATTCGTACACTTTGATACACATTCCTCCCTATCCCCTATGCTAGCCCCACCCCCCTTTCCGCCCACCACTGGCCTATCTACACCCTGCTTTCCTCCTGGACAATCTATCCCAGTGAGACTGCTAATACCACCCCCCCCAAACCTAGTTTAAAATCTCCTCCAACCCTCTAGCCATCTTCTCCCCTAAAACAGCTGCACCACCATCAGTGAGGTGCAACCCATCCCTACTAAAGAGCCTGTAGCCGACAGCAAAGTCTGCCCAGTTCTCAATAAACCCAAACCCTTGGCAGCTCCCATACGCCAATCAATGTCAGGATAATCCCCCATAATCAGAATACTCTCCAAACTTGCAGTCCTTGCCATACATATGCCTCCCTATCCCCTGTGCTACCCCCACCCCCCTTTCCACCCAACAATGGCCAATCTACACACTGCTTACCCCCTGGGCTATCCCAGCGAGACTGATAACCCCCCCAACCCTAGTTTAAAATCTCCTCTAGCCATCTTCTCCCCCAAAACAGCTGCACCACCATCAGTGAGGTGCAAACCATCTCTACTAAAGAGCCTATTTGGCCCCTTGTAAAATCAGAAATTTGTCATTGGCACCTAAGAACCAAGACCGCAGGGTCGAAGCCTAGCACCAGGCAGGCAACACACAGCTCAGTTTGGCATGTAGGGTCTAGTCGGCAGATGACTATATCCACCTTTCTAATAATTGAGTCCCTTACCACAACCACCTGCCTAGCCTTCCTGCCCATAAGTCCTTTCTCCCTTGTATTAGAGATGGCAGTCTCCTGGGTGCTCAAGGGATTAGCCTGCTCCATACATGCCAATTCTGAGCTGTCCTCCTCCAAGTCGTCACCTAAGGTGCCAAATCTGTTGGGATGGGCAAGCTGAGAAGAAGAAACCCTTCTCTTCCGTCCCCCACTTCCCCTAGTAACCATCACAAAACTACCTTCCCCCTCAACCTTGCCTGCTGTCCCCCCAGTTCTGCCAATCCCTACAATGCTGCCCCCTTAGACTCTTCACCTCGGCTTCCAAACGAGCAACCCACTCGCACCTGACAGTCTGCTCCAGGTTCCTATGCATGTGGCAAGATGCACATTGCATTATATCAACATAACTGTTCCTTCCAATACACAGCCCCAACCTTATTTAATTGCTCTTCCTGTTTCAATGTTCTTTTTCTATGTCCTTAATAAACAGTCCTTTATAACTAAGGACTTTAAACCCACCTCTTAACCTTCTTGCAATTAAAACAGGTGCCTCTTTCATGTTGTGTGCCACTATGTCTTGTCAAAGGGTTAGTATGGCTTTGTTCACTGCCACTGCTATGGTGCGCTTGATTTCTGGGAGCAATGCACGCTTTACAGCCACGGAGATACGATTGTAGTTCATTGTAACTCTTGTTTCCACGTTTGAGGATGGAAGTTCAGGGCTTTGGGTTTTCGTAACCTCCATTTTAGGATCATGTAGGCTCTTTACCTTTGGACACGCCTCTCATTCGATGCTTGCCCTTTTGTTGTTGAACGTGTGGTGGGAAATATGTAATTGCCGGTTTGTACTGCTGTTAAAGTGGAGTGTCAGTGTGTTGAGTCAGTTACTGGTGGCGCCGAAACCAGAAGTTTTCACACAAAAACTTTTGAAAAGCTGGAAATATTGGGCTTGTCAGGGAAACTTAGACCTAGGTGCTTGACAACTGTCTATAGGTATTTATAATATATTGCATTTTTGCATGACATTACTCCCTCTTGCTTCACCAGTTGATCATCCATTAATACTTCAAAATCTAGACTGTTATCCTACCTCTCTGAGCACCAACACAACAAATGATTGTTAGCCCTTTTAAGCACCTTTTATCTGTATGTTGTCCCACCCACTTAGATTTTTCAGCTGTTTGGGATATATATATGCATACATACTAGCAAAAATGTGCCCGTTGGTGCACAGTGGAAATTAAGTGTGTGTATGTTTTGCTATGTGTGGATATAGAATCTTTACACGGGTATATTTTAAACTGTTACTTAGTCATCCGCATCCAGGGGAACCAAATAGGATCATCCTGCAGGTCTAAGAATAGACCCATGAAATCCTGCCACACTATGTGGTTCAAATTAAACATGCTGTTCCAGCCATCCTACCCTGACAAATCTGGCTTCCGTGCAGGGTGGGGTGCAGACAATGCTGGAGCGAGGGGCTGTAAGTAGAGTTTGGATTCTATTTTTACACATCTAACATGGTTGGGGGTGTAAGGGGATGCCTTGCAAAATATAAAAAATTTATATCGAGGGTGGAGATGCCCTTTAATACATAGAACAAATATACAGAGAAAACGGAGAATAAATGGTGTTGCCAGCTCTGCTGCTACCAATTTGTACCAGATCACCACTTTATGGAAGGATTATGGGTAGCATCGCACACAGTGGATTACTCTTTTGGTCTGGCACAAAGTAGACAGTGCACTTATTTTCTAAAGGTTTTAATTACATTTAACAGTAAGTATTGCAATGATTTAATAACAAAACATAAACCGTTTCCCCACATAACATGTGCAGTGATGGAGTTGTCCCTGTCTATGATGTACCACTATAAATATTGACCAGGCCTGTATATTGTGTCCTTGTAAGTTGGTGTACACTTATCTGTTGCCTCAGAGTTTGTTTCCAATAAGGTAAATTGTCTGTCTAATAATCTGTCCCTCCAACAGGTGGTAAAGGATCTTATACACAGGGTCTTGTGTTGCATTCATCACACTGTGCAAGGGATCACACCACACACTTCTATCTATTTTCACTTTCTCTCCTCCTAGTCATAGAGTGCACGGATGTCTTGTCTTTATTAACTCACTGACACCACCTGGAGGTGGTATATAAGGATCCTTGGTGTATATGTCCTTTACAATACACATCACATCCTGTGTAGCAGAGCGAAACTTTTTGGATTACACTTCCTCTCAGTATTCACATGGAAGCAGGCACAGGAGTGTGGTTTAAGCCGCCATTTGATCATTCCGTTGTGAAATAGGAATTTCAGCTCTGTAAGTAAGTTTATGTATTGTGTATATTTTGTCTTGTGCCTAATATAAGTCAGTGCTATACTTTATATAAATTTATTGATGGTCATTTAAATAGTAATAGTGAGAAATGCCACCCATACAGATATACCTTTTCCTATATGTAATAACCTATACCCCCCACCTCATAGGTATCTCCTAAAAACTCGATGCAATCTCCTCAACACTCAATGCAATCTCCTATGGAGGTATTTTGAGAATAGTGTTTTTCAACTCCATGATAGATAATTTTGTGGCATGCAAAATCGGCTCAATTTTAAGTTGGACAATTCTGAAGCAATACAAAATAGTGAACTGGTTTTACCGACATTTACTGAAATGTACATGCATTGATTGCATCTGCAGTGGTGGCTCACTGCTAGGGTGCTGGTCTTGGAAACAGACAGACCACTGGGACACAGGTCCGATTCTCCAGTGTTACTTACACTACATGTACTCTACATGTACTGATATCTCACCTAGTAGCCCTTGTGGCATTAGGATAGAAGCTTACTTTTTAGAAGGGCACCCTATAGAAGCTTACAGGTTTGGTTCCCCATACTTGCTGACATGTTAATATTCTTTTTTTGTTTCTTACATCCATGCTAGCAAAGGAGCAAAAGAAAAGCAAAGGAGTTTATAATTGTCAGTGACAGGAGCATTTGTAATGTATTTACACAAAAACTGCACTGAAATCTTGGTCAGCGATGATCTCTGAGCTGTAACTTCCAGTAAGCAGGGCTGCATCATCCTGCGAACTGCACTGCAGCTGGGTGGGAGCTGACCACTAGTACCCACGGGTTATTCCTACAAAAAAATTTGTCTCCGCATGTACAGCATAGGGAGAGGTGAGACATAGCTTTTTGTATTTGTCTGAATGTGTTCTTTCAATTGGGGCAATGTTGTCTGTAGGCTTTAACTTATACAGTATATTTACTTTGTGTATAGCTGCAGACCTTGATATATCCGCTTAACTGGACTTGTTACAATAGTTCCTAAAATGTTTGTGGCAGCTGCTCTGATCGAACATTCAGATTGTCAAGTCATGTGAACAGGCTTCAGCTTAGGTTAGGGAACCCTCAACAAGCTCCGGACGCATTCAGCTATTTCCGAAAAGCTCAAGGATGATCTGCGACCCCACGTGTACCTTCACATGTATGCAAGTACATTTGTGTGACCCTCCGGTCCAAGTCATCCATCTTGTGTCTTTTACTTGCTGAGGACTGGCAAGGAACGCTTTTTAGGAGTGGCAACACTATTACTGGGTTGGTCTAACCATTCATATTATACCCATTTGAGAGAAGGGTTCCTTCATATTTTACTAACAATTGTTAGATATTCATATGACACAATCCTCCCTGTAAGATATTTGCCCTATTAAATTGTTTAGTATAGTATTTGAGGTTGAATAAAGATATACATCCATCCAGTTCAGCCTACTCAGCAATACCCACATTTCCTGCCTAACTGTTGATCCAGAGGAAGGGGAAATACATTTCTTCCTGACTCCCAAGTGGCAATAGAAAATATCCCTGGATCAACTATGTATCAATACCAGTAACCTGTAATATTCCTTGTTTTCAGACACTCATCCAGCTTTCTTTTAAAACTATCCAATGAACCTGCTATCACAACTTTCAATGGAAGACCGTTCCATAGTTTTACCATTCTCACAATGAAAAACCCTTTCCGAACTTTAAGACTAAATATCTTTTCTTCAAAAAAGAACTTCAAACTTTTCATAGAAGTTCACACTTTTTATAGAAGTTCACACTTTTCACTAATTATTGAAAAAATAAGCATAAAAAAACAAAAGGTAGAAATCATGCCGAAACCCCATGTAATGTAAATAAAAGTTACCAAATATCAATCTCTCAAATGTCCTGAATCAAACGATATGCCATATACATGGTTGCACAAGTGGATGTGGAATGGACTAGCCACAAAGTGAGACAATGCACGATGGCTCAAAAACAGCAAAAATATTCAGCCAACTCCAAATTTGAACAGTCTGCAGTTTTTACCACAAAACACCTCCCTAACTCAGAAATAACCCCCACAAAATTCCTGGAATCTACACACCTTCAGCTACATAACGCTGTAGTTCGTAAATACATATTATCAATAGTGTGAGTGCAGTTCTTCATATAAGTTTGCACTTTTTGCAGAATTTTTTTTTACCAAAAAACAACTTTCACAGGTAGAAATCATACCAAAACCCCATTGAATGTAAAAATGTTACCAAAGATCAATCTCACCAATGTCCTAAATCAAACGGTATGCTATGTACATGGTTATACAAGCGGACGTTGAATGGACTAGCCACAAAGGGAGACAATGCACAGTGGCCCAATTACAGCAACTTTTTAGATTTGTCACACTAAACACCCGTCTATATTAGAAATACCCCCCAAAACAATATATTTTTGGAATCTACACACCTTCAGCTATACAATCGTCATTACTTCCTGCATACAACCAATGGTGTGGGCGCAGTTCTTCGTAGTATTTCACACTTTTACCAGATTTTCTGGAATAATGTTCAAAAATTATTTTCAAAGTTAAAAATCATAGCAAATTCCCATGTAATGTAAAAACAAAATAGTCAAATATCAATCTCCCAAATGCCTTGAATCAAACTGTATGCCATATGCATGGTTACACACACAGACGTGGGCCAATGCGCAGTGGCCTAATTACAGCAAATTTTCAGATTTTTCAAACTATGCCCCCAAAACAAACCTTCAGCTAAATGTTTCGGTTCTTTGCGATAAGCGGCATAAAACATTGATCGTAAAAAGAATCAAATGTCGGACAATATATATGGTACATTGTATATTCGATTAGATTGTATATCTGTTGTTAGAAAAATCGATAGTTATTAAGATCACAATAGCATTTTTTAAATCGACATTGTGTATGGGCACCTTAATCAGCTTGGTTTCCCTTGAAGTCTAATCTGTGCTTACTTTGCCGATACCACATTGGGAAACTTGGAGCCAACAACGGATTGACAATCCAACGTTGGCTTGACAAAGAACCAGTGTGGTTCGAAACGTTGCATTATCTTTGCTGTCTGTAAGAAAGAAAGCCATGTGCTATGGCAGAAAATGCTTTTAAAGAATTGTGAATAAAATATTATGTTTTAAGGAAGTGCTGCTTTGGACTATTTTGTTAAAAAATCCTTATTTCAGCCTTGTCCTTAGTAAGGACTGTATTGTAGGGAACCCTAGCCCACCACTACCGCAGGTTAATTTGTTAAAAAAAGCAGCAGAACTCTACTCTACATTACTTTGTTCCCTCGACACTAAAAAAAGCAGCAGAACTCTACTCTACATTACTTTGTTCCCTCGACACTCTGCATTGCTGGCAGCTGCATTTGTGATTGGCTGCCTCTCAGCCAATCACAGATGCGGCTGCCGGTCTGGCTCCTGCTTGCAACTTCCGGAAAACAGAGAGAGCCAGGGAAACAAACTAACATAGTAATTGAGGTTAAATAAAGACATACCTCTATCAAGTTCAACCTTTCACCCTCCTTTTTAACCCTACCAGAGTTGATCCAGAGGAAGGCAAAAAAATCAGCTAGGTGGGGGGGGGGTTCCTTCCTGACTCCAAATGGAAATCAGGAAGTATCCCTTGATTAACCAGAACTGCAGTATATGTATTAATACCAGTAATTCTCTATTTTTTTTTGTTTGTTTTAGAAATTCATCCAGCCCACTTTTAAAGCTGTTTAGTAACTGCTTCCATTACTGCTGGAAGACAGTTCCACAGTTTCATCTTTCTCACAGTAAAGAAACCTCTCCTAACATGAAGATGAAACTTCTTTTCTTCCAATCTTAAAGAATGTCCACATGTCCTCTGATATGACTGATTATTAGACAATGTACCAGAGTTTACTGTATGGCCCATTTATATATTTGAATAAAGTGATCATATCCCCACACAGATGTGGCTTCTCCAATGTAAACAGCCCTAACTTGTCTAATCTGCCTGCATAGTCAACCTCTTTGTTCCCTTTATTATTTTAGTTGCCCTTCTCTTAACTGCTTCCAATTCCAAGATGTCCCTTTTGTATATGGGATTCCAAAACTGCACTGCATATTCCAAAGGAGGCCTTAACAGCGACTTGTAAATAGGGAGAATAATTCTCTTTAATCTATTCCTCTCTTTATACAAGACAATATCTTGCTAGCTCTAGCCGTATCTGTCTGACATTGTCATGGCTAAGTCTGTTATCTACCAGAACACCCAAATCTTTTTTCATTAGAGATTCACTTACCACAGTTATTTATTATGTATGTGGCACCGGTATTATTAAACCCCAAATGCATCACCTTACATTTATCAACATTGAATGTCATCTGTCATTATACTTCCCATTTTGATAATTTGTCTAGGTTAGCTTGCAGCAATTGTGCATCATTTAAAGATTCATAAGCTCTGCATAGACAGAGACCTTGCTCTCGATGCCCCCTTTTAAGTTAATTATAAACAGATTAAAAAGAAGTGGCCCCAGTATGGAACCCTGAGGCACTCCACTTAGAACTTTAGCCCACATAGATGTAGCTCCATTGACCACCACTCTCTGTTTGCAATCCAATAACCAAATGTTTTTTTCTAGACCAACAGTCCTCAGTTTATACATTACTCCCCTATGTGGCACAGTATCAAAAGCTTTAGCAAAATCCAAGTATACTACATCTACTGTTGTGGCTGAATCTAAATTCATACTCACTTCCCTACCACTGATGTTAGGCTTACAGGTCTATAGTTACCAGGTTGGGAACGACTACCTTTTTTGAATATTGGTGTTACATTGGTTGGAATGTAAGTTGAGTTCTGCTTCTTGTTTTAACAAACAAACCTGGCGGTTGGGTGTGGGCTAGGGTGCCCTGCTATATATTACATTTTTTTTTGCAGGAGGACATCGGCAAACACAGAAACCTTGCTGACAATATCCACATCAAAATCATTAATAAACATGTCACGAACCCTCCAGGGTGATCCACTTATCTACCTATCAGTTATCGGGAAAACATACTCCAAGTAACCTACAAGTCAATAAAACCGAATGGACAAAGAGGGGTAGTGAACAAAATATATATAGCACACACTTAATATTTCTTAATATCTTTACAATAGGCTGCCACCACATTCCAAGACAGTGGAATGACCTGCTAAATCTATCTATGAGGTTATCCACACCCCTAACTTATAACAATCCTGTAAGAAAAGGGTTATCCACACCTATTACTTCTATACATATGTATATCGTGCATCACGGCACCCGCGATCGCATGAGTGTACGAACCTTAAGGCTGGGTAAACACCAGTAATGAACTGGATGAATGAACCAATAGTGCCACAGATTAGTTGGCTGGAAATATGTGATGGTGTGGGGCATCCAGCCGCGACCGAGTTTGGTTGTCCGTATCAGATAAATGGGTCAGTTAGTAAATCATGGCCAATCATGCAGTTCCCTATGGGACCACATGATCAGTCTGTCACATGCGCTGCTGCCTGCAGCCACTGTTACTGTGACCAACAGTCATCTGTCCTGGCAGGGCTCTTACACAAAGCAGATGCTCAGTTGGGACACATGTATTATATGTATCCAGACAAAATGGTATTAACCTGCAGATCTGAACACAGACCCAGGCAATCCTGCCACAATGTGCAATTCAATCTGAACAGCTCCATTGGACATCCTGAGACCCTATACAGGATCCAGAATAACATGTTAGGTTCATACTTATTTGTAAATCTGGAACTTGCTGTGGTAATTACCGTCACTATGGGGTTAGGAATCACAGGATTCTGATTAGCTTGACATGTTATAGAGAGGTTTGGATAAAGGAGCTAAGAGCTCCCCACAGGGTATAAAATGAAGTGCTCCCCACAGGGTATAAAATGAAGTAGAGTCTTATAACTGAAGGTACCTGACAGCCTCATTGTGTTTAATATATTAATATTGGGGTAAAAACTGCCCATTTCTCTAAGAATGCTGGGTAGTTTCAGAGACATTTGTTCGGTGACTGGATTCCCACCGTGCAGATTGCGCACGGGCTCACAGAGGAATTAAAACCAACGGAACTCCAGGACTGTTGTGGCGATAATAGATTCCAGCCGGACATTTAACTCCATACTTACCTACCGTTCCAGTTCCCTATGGAGCGTGAGCATTGAAGTGGATGGGTGAGATCGTTCTCCTTTATATATCTATTTACATACATGTACTGGGTTACATTGTTTATAGAGGGGTGGACGCACCCTTGACATATATATATTGTGTGCGATCCCCATCGTTAAACTTACTTGTATACTACGCACCATTATCCGTTCCCTGGGTTCTGGCCCAGGTCCCCACGGAAATTTGGAACTTTGTGTTCACAGTAGGCTACCTGGACACTCTTTTTACTCCGCGCCTTACTAACCTTTTTAATGTTATACTATGTGTGCTACAGGCACTATATTTCTAACCTCTATTCTATGTATATTATATATTATGTTGTGTGCTTTTGACTAATAAAGAAGTGTATACCTTTGGATGAGCAGTGTGCATACACTCTTTCAGTGGGGTATTATGGGATATGGTTTCCTCCCCCACATGAACTCAAACTTTATGGGTTATTGGTAGTTGAGTGCCATGGAACCATGTGTTCCATGTTATAGTGGAGTCTTTCTCTTTTTGTTTATGTATTTAATTGTTGTCCCCTCCGCTTAGCACCCACCATCACTGGTGTATACTATTACCCAAATAAGTAGCAGGTGGCCTATGAGCCACCATTTATTTCATAATAGTTTCAGAGACATGCAAAGTCATTTAATCATAAACAGACACTACCTGTCTAGCAAACAGAAACTGGATTGTCTCATTACTTTCTATGGAGAGGGGAGGGGGAGTAAATGTGAGAGTCTGAAGAATTTTCTAATTGGCTAAGACTGTCACATGTTTTACAAACAGCACATAACTGGGTGTAATACAGGAACTTCCTTACATTTCCTGTCTTTTCATGGACAGTGCCTAAGAGAATTTTTTGATTTGCTAACAGTGGAAGATCAGAACCTCTCATTGGATGTTAGTAAAATTCCACTTCCTTTTAGTGTCTACATGGAGACCCTGTAGAAATCCTGGAGATGGGTCTTAACCTGTAAGTTTAACTTCAGTGGTGGGGAAGATCCTGGAAAGTTTAATAAGGGAACATGTTCTAGAGTATGTTTCAAGGACTGACATTATAAGTAGTAACCAGCATGGATTTAGGAGGAATAGATCTTGTCAAACTAACTTGCTTGGTAAGTAGAAATTTAGACTCTGGCATAGCAGTAGATGTAGTATACTTGGATTTTGCAAAGGCTTTTGATACAGTCCCCCATAGGCGACTAATGTATAAGCCAAGGTCTGTTGGTCTGGGGAGTCGCATTTGTACATGGATAGAAAATTGGTTAATGAATAGGATGCAGAGAGAAGTTGTTAATGGGGCTTCATCATTATGGACTAAAGTACTAAGTGGGGTGCCACAGGGTTCTGTGCTGGGGCCGCTTCTATTTAATCTATTTATTAATGATTTGGAAGTGGGTATTGTTAGCAAGGTTTCTGTTTTTGCTGACGACACAAAACTTTGTCGACCATTAAAAACTTCAGAGGATGTGCAATCGTTGCAAGGGGATCTAGATAGATTGTCACATTGGGCTGCTAAGTGGCAGATGAAATTCAATGTTGATAAATGTAAGGTGATGCATTTTGGACTTAAAAATCCTTGTGCTACTTATACTATAAATGGCTCTGTGTTAAGTGAATCCATGTTGGAAAGGGATCTTGGAGTTTTGGTGGATAACAAACTTAAAGGTAGCAAGCAGTGCCAGGCGGCAACAGCCAGAGCCGGCATGGTATTGTCTTGTATAAAGAGAGGTATGGATTCAAGGGAGGAAAATGTAATTCTCCCTCTTTACAAAGCATTGGTAAGGCCTCATTTGGAATATGCAGTGCAATTTTGGAATCCTGTGTACAAAAAGGACATCTTTGAAATGGAAAGGGTTCAGAGAAGGGCAACTAAATTAATAAGGGGATTGGGGGAGCTTGAATATGAAGAGAGACTGGAAAAGTTACAATTATGTACGCTGGAGAAAAGGCGCTTGCGTGGGGATATGATTACTGTGTATAAATACATTAACGGGCCATACAATAAACTATCTGGGGCATTGTTCACCAATAGAACATGTCAAAGGACACAAAGACATTCCTTAAAGGGCATGTCCACCCCCAAAACTAAAATTTAACCCCTTACTGGCCACATCAAGTAGTTTAAAACAATCCTTACCTTACATTCCTGCTCAAAATAGTTCCCCTGCTGTGCCCCTCCGAAGTCCAGGAAACTGCTGTGTAGGAGCAGTGTGTGACTCATGCTGTTCCTGGGACTTCCTCAACCTCAACAAAGTTGAGGCATGCTCAGTGCAGCCCTCCCTGCCTCTCAGCCAATCACGGATGCGGCTGCCAGTCCCGCCCCCTGCTTTCAATTCCATGCAAGCAGAGGGCCTGAACACTGCAGCGGAGGAGAGAGGGCAGGTAAGTAAGAATCGGGGGACTTTCTAACAATTATATTAATGCGGTTGGGGCTGGGGGAGCATGCCCTACCACATATCAAAAGTTACATTTCGGGGTGGACATGCCCTTTAAGACAAGCTCGGAAAGGATTTTTCAATGTGAGAACGGTAAAGCTATGGAACGGTCTTCCAGTGGACGTTGTTATGGCAGGTTCATTGGTCAGTTTCAAAAAAAAGCTGGATGAGTTTCTGCAAACAAGGAATGTTGCAAGTTACTGGTATTTCCGATTGCTACTTGGAGTCAGGAAGGAATTTTTTCCCCCTTCATAAATTTGGTGTTTTTTTTTGCCTTCCTCTGGATCAACAGTTAGGCAGGAAATGAGGATATTGCTAGATGGGTTGAACTGGATGGACGTAGGTCTTTATTCAACCTCAATACATACAGGAGGGGACGTAATCTAGCCAGTTATTTGGTTCACACCAGGGACACATTGCCATCTGGTGTGGCCACCAGCACTGGCCTGCTCCCAAGTGTCAGCCTTAGAGTAGGATGTTACAGATGCCCTAACTGTGTCACCTGCCGATCCATGCTTACGGGCAAAGATTTTGTCCATCCACACAATGGGTCCAGAATATCGATTAAACAGAGATTCTCTTGTGAGAGCAGATTTGTAATTTATTTTATTGTCTGTCCCTGTGGGTTTTATTACATCGGTAAGACCAGAACCAGTTTCAAGGAACGGCTGGCTAACCATCGTTCCTCCATTAGACAAGCCCTCAATTCAAGCATAAATACAACATCCAATCACAAATTTGGAGACTTGTCGGTGGCCCGACATTTTAAGAAGATGGGCCATCCACTGGCATCATTAAGATGCATGATTTTCAATGGTCTTACGTTATATGATATTCAATCTAATATAGACCACGATAAAATGCTCTTACAGAAAGAAGCTCGATGGATACATCGGCTCAATACTTTAGTGCCTAAGGGATTGAATGAACAATTTTTATTACATTGTTTTTTGTGAATTTATTAGTGGAAATGCTTTCATTATATATATAACATATCTTGTTAATATGTGTCTGAACAGGAATTTGTTACACAGAGTTTATTAATATTGTACATTGTATCTATCTCCTCTTCTGTACATTGTAATTTTATATTTCTGGTTACTTTGTAACTGGTACACTGTGACAATTGTTACGGCTGCTATGCATTATGTCTGGTTACTTTGTAGCTGGCATACTAAATAGGTTGTTACGGCTGCCTTGCATAATGTTTTTATATTCTGTTTTATTGGTTTTCTCCTCACAGCTGTATGTTGATTGTCTAGGGTATAAATAGTTGTTTCACACAGAGTACGTCATATCCTGAGGACGGCTCGTGCTTGAGCCGAAACGCGTAGATTAGGCGTTCTTTTTAAATGTTCTAATAAAGATTTATATTTTACTAAGACCCGTGAGTGCCTCTGCTACTTCATCTATATCGGATTCGTTTGGAGTGCACCCGGATCAGACCAACACAAATTGAAGAAAGATGCAAGTGATTCGGGATCTGTCTGCCTCTCCCTTATGCATATAGCTATTAAGCTGTAGGGCCAGAGAGAGGCTACTTACATCCATTTAGCCAGTAGGTATTAGGATCCATTCTGAACTTGCTTTCCAGCAAGTATCCAGGGGGAGGCTCAAATGGGATAAGTCTGAAAGTCCCCAGGCAATCCCACCACATAATATGATCAAACACACACATACCCTGCCATTTCTATTTGACCTGCCAGCTTTTGGCATGTTTAAAACTACAACTCCCAGCCTTCCCTGGCTGTACAGAATGCTGGAAAATTTATTTTTTCATACATCCTGGAATAAAGCCCTTTTACTGACTTACAGACATTAAAAGCCCATGCTTTAGCGATTATTACCAAAGGGTTTGAATATACACGTTTGAAAACTACAACTTTCACTGTTAGCAGTCTATTGGCTAATGATTGTACTAAGATTCAATAAAGTGTAATGATATAGCGCATGGGTGTTGAACTTTTCACGTGTTTAAAAACTACAACTCCCAGCATTCTCTATTAGCAGTAAGTTTCTTCCTGTCTAGCAAATAGAAACTGGATTCTATTGCTTAAATAATGGAATAAACCATTAACAAACTCACTTCATTGTCCCAAATAAATGTCCATGGAAATGTTTTCCTTTCAGTCCCCCTATCATATAGAGCAGGGATAAGCAACCAGTAGATCTCCAGATTTGTGAATGTTCTCATTCATCCAGGTCATGGTATATCTGTTGTATTCAATTAGATCAACTGGACTTGAAATGTAGTTCTTGAAGACGTTTCGCTAGTCATCCGACTGGCTTTCTCAATTCAGAATGACTTGTACAAGAATCTGTGGCAATTATGTACCCTGGAGAATCCCAATTAGCATATCACAGCCAGGTGTTAAGGGTGTGATTAGATAGTGGCTAAGAGGTGTTATAGGAACGCCCAGAGTAAGGTGTTAAAACAGCATTGTACATGGCAGACAGTTGGTAAATAGAGGTGGGGGGGTTCGACACCAACTGTCTGCCATGTACAATGCTGTTTTAACACCTTACTCTGGGCGTTCCTATAACACCTCTTAGCCACTATCTAATCACACCCTTAACACCTGGCTGTGATATGCTAATTGGGATTCTCCAGGGTACATAATTGCCACAGATTCTTGTACAAGTCATTCTGAATTGAGAAAGCCAGTCGGATGACTAGCGAAACGTCTTCAAGAACTACATTTCAAGTCCAGTTGATCTAATTGAATACAACAGATATAGATCTCCAGATGTTTGAAAACTACAACTCCCACCATTCCTCTACATGCACTCTGTAGTTGGGAAATTCAAACTACAACTCCCAGCATTCCTCTACAAGGACTCTGTAGTTAGGAAATTCTAGAAGTTGTAGTTTTCAAACATCTGGAGATCTACTGGATCCCTGATTTATATATATATCCCTTCCTGTCCAGCAAACAGCAGCTCTCCTTTTTGTCTATTGAGAGGGGAGGGGTGGAGTTATGTGAGAGTGAGAAGAATGTTTTTACTAGGACTGTCACATGTTTTACAAAGGAAGTGACATATAAGTCTAGCAACTTCCTAATAACACTTCCTACTAACACTCAGAAAATGTTTTGATTCACTAACACTGCTGTCAATCTAATATTAAGCACACCATTGGATACAACACCAAAAGGGAAGTGAGAAAAATGTTCCATTGTAAGCTTCCATTGCCTCCCTGTAAAACTTCTTGGGGTGTGGCTTAACAGTCCATTTTGGAGATACCATTACAGAACAGGAGTGGGGACTACTAAGTACTTTTATTTATTTATAGATTTTTGCCTTATTTACATTTCTATATACTTTAATGTCATTACTACATATTTGTTAATATTGATGTAACTATTTAGTTTACAACCCATAAACACTGTCCCTATGTTTATTACTTTTACCCAGCCCCACCAACATAGTACCTCCGAAAAACCCAATGTATTCCCCATGAAATTATAAGTATATTATATATATATATATATATTACTAATGTACCCTTTCATTTTAAATAGATATGATTTGTTGTCATTTTTGCGTTTTGATATGTTTAATTACTGTTTATTCCTCACTTTATTTGTTGTTTCTCTTTTATCCCAGCTTATTCCTCACTTTATTTGTTGTTTCTCTTTTATCCCAGCTTTCTGTAGATACTCTGAAGTTCTTACTTTTCCTCTTTGTTCAACAAATAAATAAATTTTCTTTACGTACACCTCTGATTGGAGACGAGTGGCCCAGTCCAAAAGGCAGATGCCCAACACCTGATTTTGCTGGTCAGTCGTGCTTACATAATAAGGTAACATTTGTCTGTGTTTACTTAACTTGCCTATTCTTACAAATTTACTTGGGCTGGGATCACATGGTACAATACTTTGTCCAGCTGCCATATTAGACTGGTGAGCCAGGTCGAAATATTGACAGTTAAACACGGACTGAGGATGAAATTTACCAGTTTGTCCGCTACAATGGTAGTCTTTTTTTTTTTGGCCAAATGTCCTTTCCAACTTCCTAAGTTTTGGCCCAATCAACCGAAAATTCTTTTGCAATGGTCAATTGGCCCAAAGAATCGGACCATGTGTACACAGCTTATTTACTATTGTGCATCTTATGCAGATATTTGATGCCGGATTGGACAAATTCCCTGAAATTACTTACCAACAGGCTCTTAGTCAAGTAGTTTCAAATCGAACTGGTGTAGATACTCACAGGGTTAATTGTCCTTTTCGGCTTCAAGTCTACTCCACTCTGTCTTAAGTGGCAGAATACAGCTTCCAGAAACAAAATGTAGACGAGCCACAAGCAGCAAGTGTGAACTGCAGCAATTTTAATGTGTACAAAGCGACATGTTTTGGAGCCAACTGCTCCTTTATCAAGCTTGATAAAGGAGCAGTTGGCTCCGAAACATGTCGCTTTGTACACATTAAAATTGCTGCCGTTCACACTTGCTGCTTGTGGCTCGTCTACATTTTGTTTCTGGAAGTCTTAGTCAAGTAGCCCTAGGATGTTGTCTTGCAAAGCTATGGGTGGGGAGGGAGGGACTTCCTGTCTCCCTCACACACTGAGGGAGTCTGAGGCTGTGCTCGCCGGCGGCACTGTGCAGGAGAAGCCTTAGGAATGTCACATGTCAGCATCCCACCCATTAACTTTATGGTCAGTCATTTCTTTATATCTTGGGCTGTGGAACACGTAGAGAGGTGGTTGGTGGCTCGTTTAAAAGGTAGGAAACTGGCCTTTCATTGAAACTCAACTTGGTTGGAGACCACAGTTCCCCTTTAACCCAAAGTAATATCCGGTTAATGTGTGTTTTACATGGATTTTAGGTCACATCGCCATTTCCAAATGTTTTTGGAAATAGCACTGTGAACCTAAACAAAACCCCTTTGGTTAAGTTTAGCGCTACCTCGTAGGGGGTTCTGTATGGAGATTTTAATCCAGCGCAACCAGAACATCTTACCTTTAGGCAATCCCACGATGCAATACGTGACGTAATCTCATTTACGTCTGGAATTGAATCGCAGTATCGTGCAAAGGTAAGTAACGCACGCCTAACTCTTTCAATATTCCCCAATATGCCTGAGGTGTAAATAGGGTAAACCTCCCTGAATGATGAACAACAATGTTCTAAAACACCTGTGTGTGATTGTAGCCAATTAAATAGGACTGAATGTGGGAGTGTCCCTATTTATTCCTCACTAGAAATTGGATTTTTATGATTTTGAAGAATTTAGTTTCACAGAAGAATTTGAAAAGGTTTTTCTCTTAGGTATTAATTGTTTAGTTATGTTACTTAAATCTCCCAGTGTTAAAATTTAAATAAAAAATATTTAATAAATAATCTATATGAAGAATTGAGCCAACTGCTTATTTTCCCAGGAGATATCTCCAGAAATGCCCTTATGGAACAATCTGGCTTTATTCAAGTTTTAGCTAGCAACTTTCAATTACCTGCGTCGTACCACATTAGAAATTTCCAATTTGATAGGCATGTATTTTCTGTTGAGTGTGGATCGAGATGTCTCCATACATCTGTCCATTGCAATTCCGTTATGATACTTTTCAAGGAATAGTTTGGTGTTGTAGTGGTGGGGGGAATCTGTCTAGTAATGGGTTCATAACTTCATTAAAGTCTCCCATATATATATAATTTGTGCATAGGGGAATTTGGTAACAAACGGTATAATTTCTCGTATTGGGAGTTGTTTAGCTGGGGGTGGGTCATATATTCCTACTAATACATAGGGTATTGTATTAATTGTCAGCGAGACACAGATATATCTACCCTTTCTATCACTATGGACTTCTAGGATCTTGTATCTGAGTCTTTTATGTAATATTAGGGACACACCACATGAATAAGAGGAAATTGCGCTATGAGTTGACCAGCCTATCCAGGGTCTTAACAGATATTGTGTGTTAGATGGAAGTAGGTGTGTTTCCTGTAGGCATATCACATCTGCATCAATTACACGGTACATTCCAAGTTAGTACTCTAATATCGTTATCCATGGTGGTAAAGTTTTCATTCCCATTTCCAAGTATATCTTATTACTTTATATATAATATACATGTTAGTTCCAAGTAGAGAGAAAATAGCAGGGGTAGTTTTACTATGACGATATTTGGAGTATTGTAGGTTATACCACCAGCAAGAGAGATTGCTATTCATAAGAAAGGGATTTCCCATTTCCTGCGTATCTTACTACCATATATACACAATACATATCAAGTTTTGGATAGAAATAAAGGAGTGGAAGAGATGCGTTTCCAAAAGTATGAATGCCACGGTGTGGGGTAAAACCCGACCGAGAGTTCACCCTCCTTTTTAAACCTACCTACAGTTGATCTAAAGGAAGGCAAAAAAAAAAACAGTTTCGCTGTTCTCACTGTAAAGAAACCTTTCCTAACCTGAAGATGAAACTTCTTTTCTTCCTATCTTAAAGGATGTCTGAGTCTCCTCTGATATGACCTATTAGTAAACAATGCACCAGAGAGTTTATCATATGACCCATTAATATATTTGTATAAAGTGATCATATCCCAACACAAACGTGGCTTCTCTAATGTAAACAGCCCTAACTTGTCTAATGTGCATAGTCATGCCCCTCCATTCCATTTATTATTTTAGTTGCCCTTCTCTGAACTACTTCCGTTTCCAAGATGTCCCTTTTGTATATGGGATTCCAAAACTGCACCACATATTCCAAATGAGGCCTTACCAGTGCCTTGTACAGAGGGAGAATAATCATTTTTTTTTCTCTTGAATCTATTCCCCTCTTTATACAAGACAATATCTCTCAAGTTCTAGCCGTTGTCTGGCATTGTTTGCTACAGTCTGCTATCTACTAGAACCCCCAAATCTTTTCCAGTCGAGATTCACTTAACAGAGTTTTTTATGGTATAGGTGGCACCAGGATTGTTAAACCACAAATGCATCACCTACTGTTAAATTGTCTGGCACAATCTATTTCTCATAAATCCAGATGACTACTACAAATAAGATCAATTCTGGAGACAGTCATGGATATGATCCCGTAACAAATTTTCAAGCACCTTCCCTTCCACTGATGTAAGGCTTACATACAGGTCTATGGTTACCAGTTTGTAGTATCACATACTCATGTCTCCCCTACTTCTAACAATAAATTTGAAGTTTTATGCTACATCAATAATACTTAACACCAAGATTCCTGCAACGCATGGGTGGGAGAGTGAACAATTGATGCCTCAAATGTTAAAAGCCAGGAGCAGACTTCTTCCAACTTATATGGCAGTGTCCAGATATAAACAGATATTTAATAAATAATATTCTTACAGTGACTCAAGAATGTGTTTTTGGTATCTTGGATGATGAGACATGGCCTAGACATACCAATATTAGTACAGGAACTTTTATTCTATGCCTGCAAAAATATAATCTTACACTGGATGGCCCCAGACATCCCAACACAGAAATTATGTATAATTCAAAGGTTGAAATCCTACCTAAACCCACTTGACAAGCAAAAAAACTTGCTAAATGTCAAACGGTATGCCATATGTGTGGGTGCACACAGGCGTGGCCACCAACTAGCTCAAATGGGACGCATGCAAAAGTGCAATTACAAGAAAAAAATCAAAGTGTGCTGTAATTTGAACAGCCTATTCAACTTGGAAATATCCCCCACAAACTATATATTTTTGGAATCTACACACCTTCAGCTACATAACGTTGTCATGCTTTCGTATATACATGAAGAATTCCAGACGCTGTTATTCATAGAACTTCGTGCTTTTAGGAGATTTTGTGAAAAAATAAAATAAGGGGATTCAAAGGTCGAAATCCTACATAAACCCACTTGGCAAGTAAAAAAACCCACTAAATGGCAATCTCACACATGTCCTGAATCAATCGGTATGCCATATGGGTGGGTGCAAACAGATGGGGCCACCAACTAGCTCAAATGGGCCCATGCGCAATTGCAAGAAAAAAAAAATCAAAAAACGCCACAATCCACCACCACCCCCACACACATTCCCTGTTTTAGTGGTATTTTAGTGAAAACCAGTACAGAGAGTCACACAAGTTTTTGCACACTTTACTGATCCTAAAAATTCAATCAGGTCTTTTTTTGGTACCTCTGCAAAATTTCCTACTAAAATAGGCTTAGTTTCCCTTGAAGTCGATCAAATAATGACCTGCGTTTACTTTACTTTACCGGGGACATTGGGAAGCTTGAAGAAGACAATGTTTTTTGCTAATTTATAGTTTTAGGGTAAAAAAAAAAAAAAAAGGGTGTGTGTATCACTTTAAGAATTTTTTTTGTGCGCATTTCCTCCTTTTTTGGGGGGGATCGTTCCCAAAGATGATCATCAAATCATCTTAGGGAATGATAACGAACTTGACAGTTTTCAAATTCGAAATCCGATCGGAAAAATCACTTCCCGGAAATCATTTTCCAGGAAGTGATTTTTCATTCATTGGCAAAGATCAATAACTTGGTGATCAGAAGTGATCACCAAATTTTCATCTCTGCCCCCATTTTTTTTTCTAAGTCTTTGCTACTTAGCAAAGACTTATGATTTTTTTCTATTTGTGAATGGAACTCTGAGTTCCATTCACAAAAAGTATAGTTAAGCTGTCAGTGTGTGCTGTCAAGTACTGCACTGCCATTTGAATGGAGATCGTGCAGTACCATCGTGCAGTACCTCCACTAGACCACCAGGGGCATCCTACCATTCTCAGGGAAGGAGGAAGTTCAGTGATGTCACCAGGGTCTCTTATCACCGATCTATCTTTCTGCTCTGCTCCCTGTAAGGACTTTAAACAGTGCTAGCTCCCGATCCCCCCCATCGGATTTTCATGAAACTTGTGGAGGATTGAGGGGGCTAGGGGGGCACCTGAATACCTGAAGTGGGAAGCTATAGAACGTATATATACGAATAAAGGATATAGGAATAAAGGATAAGTGCACTATAAAAACCAAGTATAGTTTAATTGTAAGAGACAGGTTTTAAAAATCATTCCCCACCTTTAAAAATCATTCCCCCCCAGGCCCCTCCTGAGCCTACCTGTGTGTGTATGTATAAAGTTGCAGACATCTTGGATGACAAAGGTAAGGCTGTAGAGCTCCTCCCTCAGTGTTGACTCATTGCACTTTCTCTTGAGCCCCAAAAACAGGGCTTGTGGCGTCTGTGAGTGCGCAACGTCACGCGCACAGATGCCTGCACGCTTGACGTCATAGCGCCACGGTATTCTATTGCCACACACAAATTGGATCTTTTTTAGGGTTTAGCAAAACAAAAAAGAGCCATCCCCAGGAGCATTATATAGTATTACTGTAGTCTAGCGTGTGGTAAACCATTGTTCCCAGACTTTGGCATACATTTTTTGCCCATTTCCTTTTCATAGAAAGTATTTTATGAAATGACAGGTCCGCATTGACTAGAATTATACATAATTTCTGTGTTGGGATGTCTGGGGCCATCCAGTGTAAGGTTATATTTTTGCAGGCATAGAATAAAAGTTCCTGTTAACTAATATTGGTATAGATAGAAACAAGTCCATATGCACACAAACCACAGAGTGCGGGTGCGACCCTCCGAGGTTTTTTGCGGCCGCCGTGGCCCGTTGGTGATTGGTTGCCACTGCTGGGGTGCTGCTAGCCGAGCTGAGGTGGTGGTGGGGGGGCCCTTGACTGTGGGCGCGCGTTGCGCGGCGTTGGGCGGGTGTGTTGCCGTGGGGACTGGTTTGGCGGGCCGGCTGCGACGAAGGTTTGCGTGGGGGCCGCGCGGTTGGGCCCCAAACCAGTCCAGGATCCCCACTTCAAAAGGGAACGAATAGCTTAAAATATCACAGGTAGACTTGCACTCCAAACGGTGAAAGTTTATTAATAGCCAAACATCAGCAAATCAAACAACGTTTCGGGGTAACAACCCCTTCATCACCTGATGAAGGGGTTGTTACCCCGAAACGTTGTTTGATTTGCTGATGTTTGGCTATTAATAAACTATTCACCGTTTGGAGTACTAATATTGGTATGTCTAGGCCATGTCTCATCATCCAAGATACCAAAAACACATTCTTGTGTCACTGTAAGAATATATTTATTAAATATCTGTTTATATCTGGACACTGCCATATAAGTTGGAAGAAGTCTTCTCCTGGCTTTTAACATTTGAGGCATCAATTGTTCACTCTCCCACCCATGCGTTGCAGGAATCTTGGTGTTAAGTATTATTGATGTATATAAAGCTGGATAAATTTATTGTTAGAAGTAGGGGAGACATGAGTATGTGATACTACAAACTGGTAACCATAGACCTGTATGTAAGCCTTACATCAGTGGAAGGGAAGGTGCTTGAAAATTTGTTACGGGATCATATCCTTGACTGTCTCCAGAATTGATCTTATTAGTAGTAGTCATCTGGATTTATGAGAAATAGATTGTGCCAGACAAATTAACAGTAGTTGATGCAGGCCTACAAGAGGCGCCAGCTGCCCCATAAGCTTTTCTTAGAGAAAATTCCATCCTGTTGTCCATAGGGTCTTTAAACCCTGCTCCATCCTATACTGGTAGAGTAGTTCTCCGAGCTAAACGCGAAACGGCTGCATCCCCTGGGGGGGGAATGTCCCAATTTTTAGCCTCGTCTTCAGCGAAAGGATATTTCTTTAAGAATTTTCCTGTTATTGTGAATTTCTTATCAGTTTTTTTCCATTCTGAGTCCATGATTTCTTTCATGGAGAAATGTAATGGAAAAGTTGCCGATTTTTTCTTAATTGATGGAAACAATTTATCCGCCATTAATGACATAGGGGTCTCTACTGACAGGGAAAGAGAATTCCTAACTGCCTTAATTAATGGTTCGATTATAGATACATCAAAGTTTGTTTCTATTTCCCCCTCCTCATCTTCGGAGAGAACCGATTTTTCCTCCAATGTTTCCTCCTCTGAACACTCCCAATCTGATTCAACAGATCTGGTCTCCTGGTATCTTGCCCTTTTCCTTGGCTCAGAATTCTCCATGCCTTTTGCGACTGCTTGTTGGATACATTTTATCAAAACGTCAAAAGATTTTTCAGACGTGGATGGCTTAGCAGCGGACTCTTCTACTTCCACAGCTTTAACAGTCTGCTTGTGTCTTGGACAAAGTCTCTCGTCATGAGAGGCTGAAAGAGAAATAATTGGTATAAGCCCCCTCATCTACAAAAGATTCCCACTCTTTTGCTGCTTACCCCTGCTCACCTAGATCCCTTGGGGAGACTTCTGGCAGCGCTACCAGTTTCCATACTGGAGGACATATACCAGAGCTGCAAGGAAAAACAAGGAAATCAGCCAAGACTGACAAAAAAATCTCTGTACACACATAGGAGAGGTACTGACCTTAGAACAGGCAAAAAAGGACCAGCAAAGTGGCAGGACAAGTGTACTCTGCAATCCACAGACACAGACTGGCGAGGAGAAACTCGCGCCAAACTCCAGCAGCTTAAAAAACACATTTCCACACCCCTAGGAAGGGCAGCAACCAATGAGCTACTTGCTGCCCTGACGCAATTGGCCGCAAGCCCAGCCCCTCCTCTCGACCGCATGGACCAATAGGACGCGCGAGAGGAAGGAAGCCGAACCCAATTCACTTCTGGCGCACGCAGTGACGTCAGAGCACCCAACGCATCCGCCATGTTGCAAGGGAAACAGCGTGCTCCAGGCACGGAACAGCCCCAAACTGCCCGGTCACCACGGGCCTCCATTCCCCACAGGCACTCCCTACCAGGAGGCGACACGGGGGAGCATCAGAATCGGGAAAGAGTGGGAGAGATCCGATCTGGAAAGAAAAAGCCGCACTGGCCGGTGAGCAGAAAGGGGAACAACCTCCTGTAGCGTCCATGGGCAGGAAGAGAAAAAGACAAGGTATGTTTGGGGGAGGGTACCTTTATACCTTTTGTTCTTTTTAACTTCCTGTCCAGGGACCTGCAGGGGTCCCCTTTTGGGTACTTGCTGCCATGGTGACCTGGGGAAATCTACACACTTTCAGCTATGTAACGCTGTATTTCGTTCATTCATACCATCAATGGTGTGGACGCAGTTCGTCGTCGAAGGTCGCACTTTTCTGAAAGAATGAACAAAAAACAACTTCAAAAGGTAAAAATCATGCCAAAACCTCATGGAATGTAAAAAAAAGTTACTAAATATCAATTTCCAGAATCAAACGGTATGCCATATGCATGTTTACACACGCGGACGTGGAAGTGAACAGCCACGAAGTAAGACAATGCACAATGGCTCAGAAAAAGCGAAAAATATTTAGCCAACTCTGAATGTGAACAGTCTGCAGTTTCCCCCCCATAAACTATATATTCCTGAAATCTACACTCCTTCAGCTATGTAACACTGTAGTTTGTTCATTCATACCATCAATGCTGTGGGTGCAGTTCGTCATAGAATGTCACACTTTTCTGAGATTTTCTGAAAAAATTAACAAAAATAAAATTTCAAAAGGTAGAAATCATGCCAAAACCTCGTGGAATGTAAGGAAAATTTACCAAATATCAATCTCCCCAATGTCCTGAATCAAACGGTATGCCATATGTGTGGTTACACAAGTGCACGTGGAAGCGACTAGCCACGAAGTGAGACAATGCATGATGGCTAAAAAACATAAAAAATATTCAGCTAACTCTGAATTTGAACAGTTGCAGTTTTCCCCCCACAAACTATATATTCCTCAAATCTACACACTTTCAACTACAGAATGCTGTTTGCTCTTTCATACCATCCATGGTGTGGGGGCACAGTTCTTCATAGAAGTTCGCACTTTTCGCAGATTTTGTATAAAAAATTAACAGAAATCCACTTCCGAAGGTAGAAATCATGCCAAAATCCCATGAACTGTAACAAAAAGTAACCAAATATCAATCTCCCAAATCAAACGGTATGCTATATGCATGGTTACACATGCGTACGTGGAATTGACTAGCCACAAAGTGAGCCAAATCACAGTGGCCTAATTACAGCAACTTTTCAGATTTGTCACACTAAATGCTCCTCTATATTAGAAATACCCCCCAAAACTATATATTCTTGGAATCTACATGCCGTGAGCTACGCAACGGTGTCATTCTTTTATGCGGTGCACACAGAGACGTGGCCATCAACTAGCTCAAATTGGATGCATGCCCAAATGCAATTACAAGAAAAAATCAAAGTGCTCTGTAACAGCCTCGGAAATACCCCCCACAAACTATATATTTTTGGAATCTACACTCCTTCAGTTATGTTACGGTGCCAAGCTTTGATACATACATTTAGAATTCTAGACACAGTAATCCAAAGAACTGTGTTTTTAGAAGATTTTGTGAAAACTAAAATTATATGATTCAAAGGTTGAAATCCTATCTAAACCCACTTGACAATCAAAAAACCCCACTAAATGTCAATCTCCCACATGTGCTGAATCAAACAGTATGCCATATGTGTGGGTGCATACAGAGTTGTGGCAACCAACTAGCTCAAATGGGACACATGCCCAAGTGCAATTACAAGAAAAAATCAAAGTGCTCTGTAATTTGAACAGCCTACGCTTTTTCAAAGGAAACAGCCCCGAAACTCGGAAATAACCCCCACAAACTATATATTTTTGGAATCTACACAACTTCGCTTACGTAACGTTGTCATGCTTTCATACATAGATGAAGAATTCCAGACATAGTACTCCATAGAAGGGGGGAAAAAAATTCTTAAAGTGATACACACACCTTTTTTTTTTTTTTTTACCCTAAAACTATAAATTAGCAAAAAACATTGTCTTCTTCAAGCTTCCCAATGTCCCCGGTAAAGTAAAGTAAACGCAGGTCATTATTTGATCGACTTCAAGGGAAACTAAGCCTATTTTAGTAGGAAATTTTGCAGAGGTACCAAAAAAAGACCTGATTGAATTTTTAGGATCAGTAAAGTGTACAAAAACTTGTGTGACTCTCTGTTCTGGTTTTCACTAAAATACCGCTAAAACAGGGAGTGGGGGTGGTGGTGGATTGTGGCGTTTTTTGATTTTTTTTCTTGCTATTGCGCTTGGGTCCCATTTGAGCTAGTTGGTGGCCCCGTCTGTTTGCACCCACCCATATGGCATACAGATTGATTCAGGACATGTGGGAGATTGCCATTTAGTGGGTTTTTTTACTTGCCAAGTGGGTTTATGTAGGATTTCAACCTTTGAATCCCCTTATTTTATTTTTTCACAAAATCTCCTAAGAAACGAAGTTCTATGAATAACAGCGTCTGGTATTCTTCATGTATATACAACGTTATGTAGCTGAAGGTGTGTAGATTCCAAAAATATAGTTTGTGGAGTATATTTCCAAGTTGAATAGGCTGTTCAAATTACAGCACACTTTGATTCTTGTAGGCCTGCCATGGCGATGACGTCAGTATCCCGAGCCATGAAGCTCTGTATTCATGGCAGAAGCGATAAATTCCAATATTAAACGCCCAAAGTTGATCGAAATGTTGTCAGAGATTAAAATGGTGACTGATTTCTTCGCTGAGGCATCAGTTGATATGGTCCGACTCTCAGCCAGGTCGATGGCATTGTCGGTATCAGCACGAAGAGCATTATGGTTAAGGTCTTGGATGGCCGATAATACTTCAAAAACGAATTTGTGCATGTTACCCTTCGAAGGGAATATGCTTTTCGGGAAAAAATTAGACTCCATTATCAGTAAAGCTTCTGGTGGAAGAAGTATATTTCTCCCACAGGAATGCAAAAATAAAAGACCTAGATTTGAGCCGACGTTCAATAGAGACAAGTCCTTTCAGGACTCAAAGTTTTACAGGCCTGGGAAAGAAATAAATAGATCTGATGGCTGGAAGGCTGGAAGACAGTCAGCCAATACACAGAGAAAGAACACATTGGAGAAAGTAGGAGGGAGGTTGAGACTCTTCTCCGATGTCTGGGCCTCGAACATATCGGACTCCTGGGTGCTAAGAATAATACAGCAAGGATGCAAAATTCAATTCCGGGAGCTACCAAAAAGAGACCAATTTCTTCCTTTTGCGAGACCCTCTACCCAGGAAGGAATGGAAGTGATGAGGGATTATGTCTCGCAGTTGCTGATAAAAGAGGCAATCGAACCAGTACCTCTAAAAGAACGACGAAAGGGCTTCTATTTGAGACTGTTCTTAGTGAAAAAAAGCCTCAGGGGACATGAGGCCTGTATTAGATCTAAGAAATTTGAACAAGTTTGTCAGAATCAAAATGGAATCGCTAGCCTCAAAAATTCAGGCGGTGTTCATGGATGCTTGGCTCATAAGCATCAATCTAAAGGATGCCTATCTACATGTACCGATTCATCAAGGCTACAGAAAGTTTCTGAGGTTTACCATCAAGGAAATCAACGTGGAAAAGAGCAACCTTTCGCCCATTCAGGAACTAACACATCTGGGAGCTCTATTTCATACCAATTTAAAAGAAGTAAAGTTACCGTGGGTAAGACAACAAAAAATAATAGAGGCAGTTCAACACCTTGCCCAGAGCGTACAGGTGTCATCGGTACGTTCGATCATGAAGGTTTTTGGACTTATGGCGGCTACAGTCTTTCTCGTCAGGTTGTCCAGGTGGCACATGAGATCTCTTCAGCAATTTCTGTTAACCAGAGTGAGCATACCGCATCTCAATATGAACAAAAAGTTAACCAACCAGAAATTAGTGTTACAAGACCTAGAATGGTGGACCAGACGAAAAAAACTAGACAAGGGGTTTCCGTTAGAACAGCCACAACCTCTGATCATAACGACAGATGCTTCAGCAACAGGTTGGGGAGCCCATCTTCAGAATACAGTAGCCCAAGGCCAGTGGCGAAGAGAAGGCAAATCCTCAGATCTTCTGGAATTGAGAGCAGTATTTATGGCCCTGCTGGAATTGCAAGATACAGTCAGGGGACAGTATGTATTGATAAAAAGCGACAATACCACCACTGTTACTTATATTCGCAAACAAGGGGGAACGAAAAGCAAAACTCTTTTAGAAGAAGTCAAAAAAATCTTCATATGGTCAGAACACAACCTGCAGTTTCTAAAAGCTGTTCATGTAGCAGGGAAAGACAACCTGGAGGCAGACTACCTCAGTCGCCAAGAAATTCAACCGGGGGAGTGGAGTCTGGACCCTCAGGTATTCAGAAAATTGGTGGTCAAATGGGGTCAGCCAGTAATAGACCTCATGGCAACCAACAACAACAAAAAATGTTGAAAGTTCTTTAGTCGTTTTCCATGTCCAGGTGCAGCGGCAATAGATGCCCTTCAACAGAACTGGGACAGTGGTCTCATATATATTTCTGCCAATTCCTCTAATATGGAGGGTTCTACAGAAGATCAGGACGCAGAGAGCGGAAGCAATAGCAATTATACCGAATTGGCCAAGAAGGCCATGGTACCCTCTACTTCGTGCATTGGCAACCGAACCTCCCATGGAATTAGACAAAGTTCCTCATCTGCTGACCCAAGGGCCAATAGTCTGTCAAGATGTCAACAAGCTGAGGCTAGCGGCCTGGAAGTTGAAAGGGAAAGATGGAGTCATCTAGGTTTCCAGAATGAGATGGTAGAATTCTTGTTAAAGTCAAGGAAAGTTTCAACTTCAGAGAAATATAATAAGACATGGAGACTCTTTGCTGATTATGCCAGACAAGAGACTTTTTTTTGCCACTACAATCCTCTCCGAGGAAGAATGGAATTTTTATTTCTCGGTTTTAAGAAACAGTTGAGCATAAATACTCTAAGAGGCCAAGTGTCTGCATTGTCAGCAATATCAGGAAGTAATTGGGCAGTAAAACCTCTAATTCAAAGGTTTTTCGCAGCAATGAGTAGAGTAAGACCAAAAGCTTTTCCCAAACCACCACCGTGGAGTCTACCATTGGTGTTGCAAGTCTTGACAGAATCGCCCTTTGAACCTATCGAAAAGATCTCTCTGTGGCTACTAACCCTCAAAGTGGTCTTCCTAACGGCAATAACATCAGCCTGTCGAGTAGGAGAAATTGGGGCTCTGTCTATTAAAAAGCCCCACATACAGTTCTATGAAGATAAAATTAAATTAAGGCCATCCTTCCAGTTCTTACCAAAAGTCATATTGGCGTTTCACCTAGACTTGGAGATTGTGTTAACTGCATTTTTTCCAAATCCAAAGTCGGATGCGGAGAAGAAGTGGCACTGTCTAGATTTGGTTAGAATTTTAAAAGTATATATAGAAAGAACAAAATCTTTCAGAAAAACTGACCATCTATTTGTGGTATCGGGGGTTATCAAAAAGGTCATGCTCCTAGTAAGAAGACCATAAGTGGATGGATCGTATATAAATTAGACCTTTTGTCGGCGGAGGATGTAAAATTCGGACGAAAATTCCTTCAGACTGTACTGTTAGGGTCTGAATAAAGTTTGGTGTGTTTAGACATATTTGTCTTGTGCCCTCCCATTATTTTAAGCTTGGGTAGCTTTGGTAACTGCTGCCATGAACGTGACTGGGAAACAGAAATCTCGGGTAGCATGTTTGATTCTGTTTTCAGGAATATATAGTTTGTGAGGGTTTTTTTGTGGAAAAAACTGCAGACTGTTCAAATTCGGAGTTGGCTAATATTTTCGCTTTTTCTGAGCCATCGTGCAACGTGGCTTTTCGCTTCCACGTCTGCTTGTGTAACCATGCATATGGCATACTGTTTGATTCTGGACATTTGGGAGATTGATATTTGGTAACTTTTTTACATTCCATGGGATTTTGGCATGATTTCTTCCTTTTGAATGTTGTTTTTTTTTTGCTGCTACTGACATTTGGCATTGGTCCCGCTCTGGGTTAGTTGGTAGCCATGACTCTGGGTACACCAGAATGTGGCATACAGTTTTACTCGGGGGGGTTAGGCTTTCATATTTGAGATGAGTTTGAACTTTCCTCTACAGTTTTTAGTGAAATCGATTTGATTTTGTCTCTGATTTACAGTTGAGGAAAAAAAAGGAAAATGTGAGAAATAACTTACAATTGGACGAAGAGCTGCGCCCAGGTATCTGCATTTTGATCGAAACTTACCTCATAAAATCCTGCGGGTGTGTAGTTTCTAAAAATATCTCACTTGTGGGGATATTTTAGTTAATTGGAAGGTATTGTATGTTAACTGTCACAAGTGGTTATACATTTCAATTGGTGTATATTCTTGAAGTGCAATTTAGTTTGGGGGGGTCTCCTCTACAGGAAAAGTAGGGTACACCTCCATATATCTGGTATCATTGTACTCAGGCGTATCAGAGCTTTTAGAAACAGTAATATTTTTGTGTGTAACATTAAGATAACTATAAGTAAATGGGAAAAATCCATGAAAATTTGAATTTTTTTTATTTTTTTGACATTTTACCTATAATTCCAGTAAAATTTCCAGAAAAGTTACAAAATTGTTACCATGTTAAAAGTATACTTTGTGCTGAAAAAAACAATGTATAAATATTCCTGATTTACTGGGGGGTTTCCTACTGTAAACTTTGACTGAACCAAATGTGTCTAAAATCCTGAAAATTCTTCTGGCATTTAACGCACACAAAGTGGTGAATTCTGCTGGCACTGAAAGGGTTAACTGATGTGGTGCCAACACTTGTTTATTTATATGCATGACCAATTCTTGCAATGTAATGCATGCAGAATTTTGCACAGAAATTTTCACTTTTTTAATGATTTGCTAAAAAGAAGGTACAAACTTAGAAATCTTGACCAAACCCCCAGTACAAGTAAAAAGAAAATCCCTCTAAATATTGATCTCCCAAAAAATATATTTTGATTACTTAGGCCCATATTGTATAATATCAGATTGTTGTATAGTTTTTTGACTGGAAAACCTCAAAGGCAAAAAAAAGGTAGATGTGTTGTTCAGAACTGATCACAGAAAGTCTTGTAAGAAAAGTCCTCACTAGCAGAAAACTCTATTAATGAATCTCTTTAACGGATAACTATACTCCTAAAAACGTACTTTTTAAAAATGGAAATTGGGGCAGGGTGGAAGGATTGCTTATTCCTACTTCACAATATCATTTTGTTGAGGAGCTTCAGCACGTACAGGTTTCATTTGTCAAGTTAGTCCTGGACTAAACCTGTATTCAAGATGCTGGTGCTACTTACAAAAACAATATTGGGAGGTAGGAATTACCAGTCCTATATCCCTGTTTAAGTACTTTCATTTCTACTTTTTTTTTTTTTTTTTTAACTTTATACATACTATAGTTCACCTTTAATTCATTCACAAATACTGTCGCAAGTTAATCAATAGCTTTGAAGGGATTCATTCTCGCGATCCCAGCATCGGTTTTGAACTAAACAGATGGGGGATTGAGAGTGCTCTTGAATGCGGCCCCTGATCGCTCCTAGCTGGCTGAGTTTTTTTTTCCTTTGTAAAATTAACTATCTGGACATGTGTTTAAAATAAAAAAACATACAACCTACAGCATTCTGGTCTCTACATACCGAGGTGGTCTCCATACAAGTTCTCTATTTAAATCTAAACCTTTTAAACAAGCCAAGGATGTTGTCTCTAACTTCTCTGGTTCTTACGTTGAATGATGTGCTGTATAAAAAGCTCCACCCAAAAAGATATTTTCTTGACAGTTACAGCAGTAAGATACTACTGGGCATGCTCATAGCAGCCTATTGGAGCAGGGGAAGAGCAATGGTGCTGGTGATGTCACAAATCACAGGGCTAGCTGGAAACATCACCCTTTTATACTCCTATAAGTTTGCATAGATTGCAGCTAGATGCATGATCCTGGAGTTGTTTTAAAGGTAGACATGTGCCCTTTTTAATAAAGGCCACTTGTATGGAGACCTCAGTTCCCCTTTAAAGGGTTTATCCAACACTAAGTTAGGAGGCATTACCCATACTACTTGTAGTCAGAAGTAGTTTTTCCAAATGTGTGGATGAGAAATATTGGCCTAAAATATGCATATTTTCATGGGATTATGCAGATAAGATCTCCAAGGTAAGTGCTGTAATAAAATGGATTTGTTCTTAGAGCATTGGTTTTATTTTTATTTTGTTTACTAGCTGGGTTTTATTTACACCCATATGTGTGGGGAGCCATTACATTAAGGGCTCTGTGCATTGATTAGTATAACTTTGTATTTTGTGTACTTTGTGTGATTTGCATGAACCTAAATTTTAACCTTGGGATTTTCCCCCCCTAGTTGGGGGGGAAATAAAAAAGCCAATTAACAGTATTTGGCTAGAAAAGTCCAAGAAATAAGGAAATATCCCACATTCCCAGAACAGTGGGTGGACTGCATGTATCCAGGACTGCTGGCATACAATACAACTTAAAGATATGAAGCCATTTATTCAACCTGCAGACATGTCTAGAATAACAAGATTAAACTTTGTCATCAGTTTTACTAGTCTTTCAGGTAAAAAAAATACCTCGACTTATACTCGAGTATATACGGTTACATACATCTATGGGTGAACCTTGTAAGCACAAAACGTATCTAAAGCTTAAATGAAGTAGGCTAAAAGGAGCCTATGTGTAATGTTTTGTAACTATTCCTTTTTTATTTTATTTTTTTTACAGAACTGGGATGACTATAGTCACCATATATTTTAATATGCGACTCATCTTTCTCATATTCTTGATTTGTTGTTGGGACCTGACCAGCTATCTGAATCATCCTACTTAACACAATGTAATGAGGTATCTGTTGAGGCTGTAAGTGCTCTTGGATTTCTTATTGAGGGAACAGTAGATAAGAACCGGACAGTTAATGCTTTCTTTGATTTGGCTGTCTGGCATCCAGTGAGAATGAAAAGCGGCTACCTAAAGACTTCAGGAACATTTTCACTGCAAAAACTTCAGGCCTGGATTAAGGAATGTTTTGTTATCAATCCATTTGGAATAACCAGCTGTATCAGATCAGGAAAAAAGTTGCCATGGGCTCAAAAAGGTAATTTTTTTAATAAAAGCATGCAAAAAGCTTAAGACACTTTAATATATTGTTAATACATTAACTGTAGTTCTGGTTGATCCAGGGATACTTTCCAATTGCTATTAGGAGTAAGAAAGGAATTTCCCCCTTCCTCTGGAACAACTGTTAGGTAGGGTTAAAAAGGAGGATTTAAAGGTTGGACTTGATGGGTGTATTTTTTTTCAACCTCCATTAATATGTAATACTGTATAAAGTCTAATGTTCACATTGGTCCTTTTGTTTTTTGTGATATTCTATCACATACATTATGCTTGTGCTGTGCAGTTACTAAAGTTTTCATTTTAAATGGGTCTTTATTAATGTAGTTTTTCAGGGTATGTCCAACCATCCAAATTAAAGGGCACAGTTCAGTGGAAATTATCAATATTTGTTAAATGTTAGTTTGTGTAATGCCTTCTTAGTTATTCCACATATCTCTCCCATTTTGAAAAATCGGTTGATTCATACCCTTTGCTGTTGCCTGCTGTTGACATAGTGAGTGACATTTCAGGTTCTAACGGTCCTTCTTCCCAGGATGCACCACTTCCTTGGAATGTTCCTAACAGTTATTTTTACTGATTGGCTGTTGGATGGGTCAAAGATGCTCAGATCTCTACTGAGCAAGAGAATCAACCCAGGCACTGGGTCAAGGGCAAGACCATTAACGGTCTCTAAGGGGTCCTGCAAACAGGAAGTCAGTATTTTGGTTGCATTTATTATACACAGACAAAAATTGAATTGGCAGATTAAGGTCATTGGGATGAAAAAATACTGCTCTTTTTTCTGAAAAGTATATGCTTGCACTGATCGTCCCAATAAATTATATTTAGGAGCCATGGGGACACTTTTTAACCTAGCAAGGTCTAGGTTTTGTGGGGTATAAATAAGGCTTGGTTTTTTTTATTTTAATGGAAGAATGGTAGGTAAAGAAGCTACATTAAAGGGGAACTGTGGTCCAAAAATGACTTTAGGTAAATTTATAGGAATTGCTCTCCTGAGAATTTTTGCAATTTATTTTCAGTGTTTATTTTGCATAGTTTTGAAGATATTTACATTTTTGTGTGTGATATGGCAGCATCATCACCAGGTCCCCTGCACTTCCTGCTTCCTGCTCTGAAACCATGTCAGTCAATCTGCCCTGTGTCTCCTCCTCCCCTTTGCAGCCCCCCTTGTTTCTCCCACTCATGAACCCCATGGTCCCTCCAGTTGCAGGCCCCCCTTGGCCCATTCTCTTACAGCTGCATCTGGCCCCACCCACGTGTGCCGTGGCCCTGCCCACGCGTGGGTACCCAAGCCACGCCCACTCGTGGACCTAAATCCTGCCCACTCGCGGGTGCATAAGCCCCGCCCACTCGCTGGTGCCGTGGGCCACTCGGACCCTTTTCAGGCAGACTGAAAACTCTGCCTGAAAAGGCTGTTTTAACATAGTGGGAGGGAGAGAACGGCTGTAGATTCTCTTACCTACTCTGTCAGGACTTCACACAGCAGAGAGGAGGAGGGACTTCCTGTCTCCCTCACACACTGAGGGAGTCTGAGGCTGTTCTTGCTGGTGGCACTGTGCATGAGAAGCCTTAGGAATGTCACATGTCAGCCTCCCACCCATAAACTTTCTGGTCAGTCATTTTTTTATATCTTGGGCTGTGGAGCACGTAGAGAGGTGGTTGGTGGGTTGTTTTAAAGGTAGGAAACTGACCTTTCATTTAAACTCAACTTGTTTGGAGACCCCTTTAACTACCATTCTTCAATTAAACAGTCAGGAGCATGTTTTGAACACAGAGGACTTACCTGTGATTGCATTCCAGGTCCCGATGTGCCCTTACAATATATGAGCATAGTAACATAGTAATTGAGGTTGAGTAAACACATACGTCCATCAAGTTCAACCTATTCGTCGTCCTCTTTTAACTCTACCTAACAGTTGATCCAGAGGAAGGGGGAAAAAAACAGCTAATAAAGGGGGGGAAAATTCCTCCCTGACTCCCAACGGCAATCGGAAAGTATCCCTGGATCAACCAGAACTACAGTATATGTATTAATACCAGTAATTCCCAATATTTTTTAGTTTTAGAAACTTATCCAGGCCTTTTAAAGCTATTTATTGAACTTGCCATTACCACATCTGCTGGAAGGCAGTTCCACAGTTTCACCGTTCTCACTGTAAAGAAACCTTTCCGTTTTTTCTTCCAACCTTAAAGGATGTCCATGGGTCCTCCGATATGACCTATTAGTTAACAATGCAGCAGAGTGTTTATTGTATGGCCCATTGATATATTATTATAAAGTTACCATATCCCCTGCAAACATTGATTCTCCAATGTAAACAGCCCTAACTTGTCTAATCTACCTGCATATTCTACCTCCATTCCCCTTATTTTAGTTGCCCTTCTCTGAACTGCTTCCTTTTCCAAGATGTGTATATGGGATTCCAAAACTGCACTGCATATTCCAAATGAGGCCTTACCAGTGCTTTGTAAAGAGGGAGAATAATATTTTTCTCTCTTGAATCTAATCCCCTCTTTATACAAGGCAATATCTTGCTAGCTCTAGCTGTTCCTGCCTGGCATTGTTTATTACAGCTAAGCCTGTTATCTACCAGAACCAAATCCTTTTCCATTAGAGGTTCACTTAACACAGAGTTATTTATGTAGGTGGCACAGGGATTATTAAATCCCAAATGCATCACCTTACATTTATTAACATTGAATCTCATCTGCCATTCTGCTGCCCATTTTGATAATCTGTGTAGGTCTGCTTGCACATCATTTGAAGTTTCCAAAGCTCTGTGTAGTTTAGTGTCCTCAGCAAACACAGAGACCTTGCTCTCAATGCCCCCTTCTAAGTCATTTATAAACAGGTTAAATAGAAGCATCCCCAGTACAGAACCCTGAGGCACTCCGCTTAGAACCCACATAGTTGTAGCTCCATTTACCACTACTCTCTGTTTGCGATCCAATAACCAATTATCTATGAACAAATGTTTTCTTGTAGGCCAACTGTCCTCTGTTTATACATTAGTCGCCTATGTGGCACAGTATCAAAAGCTTTCGCAAAATCCAAGTATACCATATACGCTGCTGTGCCTGAATCTAAATTCTTACTCGCTTTTTCATAAAAAAACAATTAAATTTGTCTGGCATGATCTATTTCTCATAAATTCATGCTGACTACTACCAATAAGATCAGTTCTGGAGACAAAGTCAAGGATATAATCCTATAGTTACCAGGCTGTGAACGGCTACCTTTTTTTTAAATATTGGTATTACATTGACTTTTTTCCAGTCTAACAGATTAGCCTTTTTTGGCATTCTCTACAACCATCTCAGCCCCATTATCCTCATCTTTTACTATTGATATACTTAAATAACATTTTGGGATCGGACTTGCTTTGTTCGGCTATTTCATTTTCTATTTTAGCTAGTTTAATTGCTTTCTTGCACTTTTTATTACAGCTTTTATACTCAGTTAGACTGTTCTGTTCCCGACCATTATGCCAGGCAGGAGAGGATCTAATTTTTTTACACTTGTTCCCTAAAGGTACAAATTTAGATATGTAATAGTTTAATATCCCTTTAAAAGTGGTCCACATCTGCTCAGTATCTTTTTTAAACTCGTTTATTGGTTAACATATATAAGTTTCAATTATCCATAAATACAAATGCAAAGATATATTAGTAGCATTTTAGGTTCATACAGGTGTGTGGAGAAAATAAACTTATTCTTTTTCTATAACCCTAAATAAAAATACCTTCTGGAAATTCAATCTTTTTTGGTTAAATATATTCCCAACACCAGATAAAACCCTAGAGCAACTTAAAACATACCTATAGATAGACCAAGGAGAAGTACCATATACTTATCAATGGGATGCAATGAAAGCGTATCTCAGAGGTTGCCTAACCTCAACAATATCGTACATTAAAAAGAAAACCAGGGAAAAAGAAATCGAGCAAAATCCGAAACAACTGAAAAAATTACATCAAAAACCCCTCAGCTGAAACAAGATACATGGCAAGCATCCAACAGAGCATACAACATAATGCTACAAGAAAAAACCGAAAGGAAATCATTCTTTAAAAACACAATTCGAACAAGGTAACCAATCGGACAAAATGCTAACATACCTAACCAGTACAAAAAGTGATCCAACAAATATCAGAATACAAGACCCAATACTAGGGCCAGCGGAAGACACCCAACAAATACTAACCAGCTTTAAATCATACTATCAACAACTATACCAAAGCCAACTAACGAAATCAGAATCAAACATACAACAATACCTCACCTCGAAAGAGTTCCCAAAACTCACAACCCAACAACAAAATATGACAACGACATCACAAAGGAAGAAATAACCCAAGCAATCCAAGAACTCAGCCCAAACAAAGCCCCAGACTATAATAAAAGACCCGCTAATTCAAATGTACAAAGACTCAATTGCAAACAAACTATTACCACTATATGAAGCAAATATCATTATACTACCCAAACACAGCAAAAACCTAGAAGAACATGGATCATATAGACCCATCTCTCTACTCACAGCTGACTATAAAATCTCCAAAATACTCGCCAATCAAATCCAAATAGTTATCCTCTCAATAATAGCACCGGATCAAACAGGTTTTATGCTGGGCAAATAAATAAAGGGAATAACAAAATCCACTAGCACAACCCTACTGGTTGAAAAACACCCAATCCTACAAACCTTGCAACGCCCAAACCCAAAAGCTCTAATATCGGACCATTACAATACCCTAATACGTACAGTGTCATCCTCAGAGCCAACTAAAATGGGAACGAAATGGAGAAAACATACCCAACCTAACAAATGATGAAATTGAAGACATAGCAAAAAGCCCAACATTGATAACACCCGCAGCAAATAATAAATTGATACAGCATTACATTATACACCAAGCATACTTAACGCCAGCCAAACTACTCCACATGGACACAAACAGAAGTGTCTTATGTCCCAAATGCAAAACTCCCAACACTGACTTTTGGCATTCAATATGGGACTGCCCCCCAATACACCAATATTGGAGAAAATTGGCCCAATTTCTGACCACACAACTTTCCCTTACGATCCCACTTACAGCAGAAACCTGTATACTAGGCCTGATCGACCAAGACAACTGGAATAGAAATCTAAAAACCTTACTATCAGAACTACTTTTCTACGCCCGCAAAACAGTGGTAGTTAAATGGATGTCACCAGACACACCACAAATTCAGCAATGGAGCACACTAATAAACAACAACCTAGCGTACCACAAAATCCTCTACATACATAAGGGATGCCCAATGAAATACAATAAAATATGGAAACCATGGTACGAGAAGACGTCCACAATAATGGAATAAACAAAAAACACAACTAAAACACTGACCACGGGGCCAGGACCAAACAAAACACCCTCACCATTTACTGTGAAGGAAAACAGCAAGCCGATTAATACGAGTAAAATATATTTGGAACATTGGAATGAAGCAGAGACAGGAAGCACATTGTAACTACCTCTAGAGATGAAAACTTAAATTAAAATAACTACAGTTCTATGACTTAAATAAAATGCAACAGTACTAACTCCTGTAAAAAACTAACTAATCAAACAAAGCTATGCACTGTATGTTGCAAGTATACTATTGTGGTTGTCAATAAATAAACCGAATTAAAAAAAAAAATATTCTTTTTTATTAAGGAATCCTATACATTTCGATTTATCAGTTAATCTATATCTAATGTAGATACAAATCTACTCAATGATCTGGTTATATAAGGGGTAAGAGTAATATGGATCAGGTAATAAAAAGGCGTACCTCGGTTATATTATAAGTCGGTTGTAATACAAAGAAAGGGTAAGTAGGTAGGTTTCGTGTGACGTAGTGCGATTATCTACTTTATCAGACTCCTATGCATACAAGCTATTTTGTCGTATTCATGTTTAGGGTAGTTGCCGACATCTTGATGTGGTCATACCACGTCAAGCAGCCTCGACTTTTGTATATCCATCTAATCATGGGAAGTGTGTTGGTAATCAAGGTTTTCTATGTGTTGAGTTTAGCAGATGTGGGTGCCATCCATTGAAGCATTATGACCCTTCTGGCATACAATAGGGTTTCTCTTATTAGAGTTAGGTGAGTATTATTCCACATATCCACTTCTGGTATTCCCAGTAAGCATATTTTAGGGTCTGAGGAGATTGGGAAGAGGAGTATGCCGGAGAGGTAGTGTAAAGTAAAACTTTCCCCCAGAGTCTTTCAATTTTGGGACTAGCACAGATCATGTGCCAAAAATCTGCATTGTCTTGTCTACATTTGGGGCATTGAGTTGAATCTGGGGCTTATACGAGATTTCCTAAGGGGGGTTATATAGGCCTGGTAAAGAACAAAAAATTGGACAAGTCTGTTTCGGGCCAAGGGTGATTCTCTGATATGAGTCTAGGCTAGTTCTTCCCAGTCTTCGGTTAGAAATGAGGGTAAGTGGCGAGACAACTTTTCTAGTATGGATGTGTTGTCGTCTGGTAGCTGTGCATTTAATAAATGTGTGTAGAGGTTGGATATTATTTGTCTTATTTCTCCCTGCATAAGTATACTAGTAATGGGATTACGGGAGACTGGGATATTGGAGCTTTGGAATTCGGATATCAGGCAATATCTTAGTTGTAAGTGTTGGAACAGGAATTCATTACGTACATTGGATTTCTGTTTGAATTCTGGGAAGGTGATTAGTTGGTTTTCCTTAATGATGTGGTAGAATTTAGTGGCTCCAATTCCTTCCAGTGAGTGGTTTATATTAAGAGAGTTGAGATGTGGAAAGTTATAGTTATACCATAGTGGGGTTTCCTCAGGTATGTCAGTGTAATTAATCATTCTTTTTGTCTTATTCCAGACTTTATATTGCTGTTTGTGCAATTCAGTGCCTCCGGCAGGTAGGTTATATGATGGGCTGTTTAGGAAAACCAAGGGATGTGTTGGGAGTTATGTCCATAACATGCCCTCCATATTATACAATTGTTGGGGGGTTTGCTTTGTCCTGTACTTCGGGTGTTATCCAGAGTTTAAAGTATTTTAATTGGCCAGCTAGGTAGTACATCTGAAAATTTGGTAGGGCTAGACCTGCTTGTGTTTTTGGTCTTGAAAGTATTTTGATTTTAACCCTAGCTCTTTTCCCATTCCACAAAAAAAAGGCTTTGGCGTTTTTTAAAGAAGAGATCTGGAATATATACCATGCTATGCTTAAGTATGTAAAGTAGTTTAGGTAGTATTATAATTTTAACTAGATTAACCAATGAGATTTAGTGTAAGATTCTGCTAGTTTTTAATTTTGTTAGTTATAAGTGAGATAAGAGGGGCAATGTTTAGGTCTTAGAAGTTGGTTGGTGATTGGGTAATATGAATTCCAAGGTATTTGAAGCTGTCGACTCTGGGAAGTAGGTCCCGTGCAAAATGTGGGATGTAGGTAGGTTTGTCTATCGGGTGCCGACTTGGACCAGTTATTATATAGACCTTTGATTGGTCAGTATTGGGTAATTAGTTCATGTGCTATTTGGAGGGATTTATCTGGGTTCCCTATATAAAGGATTAGGTCGTCCGCATATAGACTTACCATTGCAGTGTGTTGGCCTAGTGATAGGCCATATATGTCTGGGTGGGATCTCGGCTGGATTTCCAAGGCCTCTATTGCCAGAGCAAATAGATACAGGGATAGGGGGCAAGAGCCAGATATTATTCTGTTTACTTTGATGATGGCTCTTGGTTATGTATATAAGATTTGTACCCACTTTCGGAAAATCTGACCTATCCTGAAGCGTCGCATACACTCACATAAGAAGGGCCATTTTATCGAGTCAAATGCCTTAGTGGTATCTAGGGAAACCATTATGTGAGATCCGGAGTTGTCATAGTCTACCAAGGTGTTAATTAGTGTTTTTCTAATATTGATTGAGGTGGATTTCCCAGGTATGAATCCTGTTTGATCAGGGTGTGTAATCTGTTAGCCAGGATTTTTGCTAGTAGTTTGTAGTCTGCATTTAACAGTAAATATGCACAGTACATAGTCGGGAAGGGTGCCCTTTTGGAGAGCTTCATTAAATGCGTCTAGTAGGGCTGGTAAGGTGTGTGTTCATCATATGTTTTTGTATACGTCGACCGGGATACCATCTGGGCCTGGTGCTTTGCCATTTGTCATGTTTCCTAGGGCTTTTAGGACATCGGGGAGGGAAATTTCTGCTTCCAAGGAGAATCTGTTTGATGTAGTTTGGGGAATGTAATTTTACTTCGTGCAGAGGTTATGTTAGGTGTCATAGTATTTAGTTGTGATTTGTATAAATTAGTGTAGTACTTTGTGAAGCAATTTAAAGGGTAACTGGTCTCAAATTCTTCCAAACTAGTAAGAATGCTATAAAAAGCCTTCCATCGTACCTTCAAAATAAAACCTAAATCACATCTCTAGATAAAATTTGTGAGAAGTTATTGCTGCAAAAGTTCAGCAATGTAACTTCCTGGTTGAACTCTTCCTGCTTTTAGCCATGTGACCAGCCTCTGTCTGCATTAATAGGCTCCACTTCTCAACTGTCAATTTTTTCCTCAGGTACTGATTTCCCCAGCAATAAGTCTTAACTGAGCATGCTTCTTTCCCGGGGGAAAAGGGCCATCAGAGGTAAGGTGATGTCACTCAACCTACTGGAAGCAGGAAGTTTGAACATTCACCCCAATGTAATTTCTCACAGGCTCCAGCCAGATATGTGAATGTTGGCTCAGTGTAAAGGATATACTGCAGGCTTTCATTTAACCCTAACTTGTTTTGAGACCACAGTTGCCCTTTAAAGGAGAACTAAACTTAAATTTTTTAAAACCTAATGTGAAAGCTTTTCTCCCCAGAACACCTATACATAAGATTCTTCTCTGGTATATGCATTTAGTACATGTGAGAATAAGAAGGCTTCCATGTTGTTGCAAGTACAACCCACAGCCCATGAAGAGCCACGCCCCCTTACCCCAGATGTCACGAACGCCAGTTTGCTGGACACGTGATCTGACCAATCAATCAGTACAAGCTGCCACCACTTTAAGTTATGGCCTTAAAGATGCCCCAAATACACTCTTGACTCTCACTGACTATGCACACCCCTGCCCTGGCAGCTAAATGGTTAACACTACACCATTCACTCCAGCAACTAACTGGTTAAATAGTATCAGTCCTTTACAAACAATCACAGAGTTAATTAGAATTTACACTGCAAAACTCTCCATTCAACCACATTATCAGAAGTTCTTTTAGAGCATTCAAGACAAAACGTATTAAATCTTAGATTTAATATTCCAAAAGGTGGACAGTGCATATAATACAAAAATAACAGAAAATGGTGTTATAATAAAATGACATGCAATACGTAAAACAGTTATATAAAATAAAAAGGATAAAAATATTCACAGACCCTACTCACTAGAAGAAGTCCTGTATCCAGGGGCGGGAAGAAACATCGGGTCCATATACACGGTTTTAGCATGTCCCCTCAGAATGAACACAGTTATAGGGGGCTACAAGGATTTTTAAACCCTTTGATGACCCCCTCCCTCCTGCTATGCATGAGGTGGGAGTGTCTAGGACTGTCAAGATTTACGACTAGCCAAAAGCATTCATTCCCCCTCAGTTAGGCAGATTCCATATAAATTGACCACATATTCCCCTCCTGTATTAATTATCAATTCCTCCAATACCAAACATGACCTGTGTGTAATCCATATTTCCCAAGATATTAATAACTCGCCTTGGCAAGGGAATAAGGGCTCCATGTTGGGTATCATTTTAATGGTCTTACCTTACCATTCACAAATATAATATTGGTTTCTGTCTTACATATTCCAATACCGAAATACATTTATTTTCCATGTATGGTTGTCCTTAAAATGACCTCTTAAGGTACCCACCAGACCCCTAGCTGAAGAGAATTCCAGATACACGGTTCTGCCCCACATTGTCTGGAAAAGAAGATCTGGTTCCATGCTTCACTAATCATTAGGACTGTTCCAGGGTGGAATGGTATTTTTATTGGTCCTTCAAGAACTAATACCAATAGTTAACCCATTCTTGCCAAGTCACTACACACTTTCCTGACACCAGTATTCACTGTCTCTATGCACAGAGTTTCTATACAGATGTCTCCACACCAATATTTAAAAGACTTTGAAAGCTGCTTGTTACCCTGCAGTTTATTTACCAGGCAGTGTGAGTTTCTGGAAAATAAACTAAAGGGTAACAAGCAGCTTTCAAAGTTTTATCAGGGACTTCCATATTCCATTTTTTATTATTCTTTTCCTAGCAAAAGATAAAGCTTCCAAATGTAGCAGAGATGCTTATTCTGTGTTGGCACACCCGGTAAGGCTTCTAGGATGCAAGGCTGCAACTTCCTTGTTTTGATCTGTTGAGCACTACAGAGCATGTGCCTGTACGCAGACTCTAAGCTGGGGTTTTACCCAGCTATGGTGGATTGTGGGAGCTGACCCCTAGCACTCACATGTTATTTTCATAAATCACACAATGGCCGCAGCAAAGGGAGAGGTGAGACACAGCTTGTTGTATGTTTGTGAATGTGCTCTCTCTATTGGGACAAGGTTGTCTGGAGACTTTAGCTCCCCTTTAATAAGATGTCTGGTGTTTTTGAGCAAAGGCCTATCTCTGGATCGCTTGTGATTGTGTTACTATCTAGGGGGCTATGTGCTAGTCTTGCAAGAAGTTTGGCAGCTTGGTGGCCGTGTTCGAAGTTGCTCTGCTTAGTAAGGAATTCTTTCCTGGACATTTTTTCCTTTATCATGGAGTTATAAATGGGTTTGAGCTAGATGCCAGGCAGATTTAGTGTTTAGAGTAGGGTTGCATTTGGGATTTAATAATCCTTGTGCCACCTACACCATAAATAACTCTGTGTTAAGTGCATCTGTAATGGAAAAAGATTTGGGGGTTCTCGTAGATAACAGACTTAGCTGTAGCAAACAATGCCAGGTAGCAACGGCTAGAGCTAGCAAGATATTGTCTTGTATAAAGAGGGGAATAGATTCAAGAGAGAGATATATTATTCTCCCTCTTTACAAGGCACTGGTAAGGCCTCATTTGGAATATGCAGTGTAGTTTTGGAATCCCATATACAAAAGGGACATCTTGGAAATGGAAGCAGTTCAGAGAAGGGCAACTAAATTAATAAGGGGAATGGAGGGGCTTGAATATGCAGGCAGATTAGACAAGTTAGGACTGTTTACATTAGAGAAACGACGTTTGCGTGGGGATATGATCACCTTATACAAATATATTAATGGGCCATACAATGCACTCTCTTGTACATTGTTCACTAGGTCATATCAGCCGATTCGTGGACATCCTTTAAGGTTGGAAGAAACCTTAGGAAATGTTTCTTTACAGTGAGAACGGTGAAACGGTCTTCTAGCAGATGTGGTAATGGCAAGTTCATTAAATAGCTTTAAAAAAGGCCTGGATAAGTTTCTTAAACTAAAAAATATTGAGAATTACTGGTATTAATACATATAGATCTGGTTGATCCAGGGATACTTTCCGATTGCCGTTTGGAGTCAGGAAGGAATTTTTTCCCCCTTTTGCTGTTGTTTTTTTTTTTTTTTTTTGCCTTCCTCGGGATCAACTGTTAGGTAGGGTTAAAAATAAATAAATAAAATAATAAAGGGTGAATAGGTTGGTCTTGATGTCTTTATTCAACCTCAATTACTATGTTACTATGTTCTTTTTATGTAATGGTGTTTTTTAGTTCTCCGCCAAGGACTGCTTTAACCCTTTCAGTGCCAGAAGAATTTCTTTTTTTTTTTTTTTTTGCGTTAAGTGCCAGAAGAATTTTCAGGATTTTGCCCTTAATCGCTTTAGACTAATTTTACAGTAGGAAACCTTGTTATAAAGCAGGAATATTATACAATGTTTTTTTCAGCACAAAGTCTACTTTAAGACGGTAACAGAGTTTTGTAACTTTTCTGGAAATTTTACTGGAATTATGGGTAAAATATGTAAAAAAAATGAAAAATTTGCACATTTTCATGGATTTTTCCCATTTTTATTTATAGTTATCTTAAGGTTACGCACAAAAATCTTACGGTTTCTAAAAGCTCTGATACTCCCTAGTACAACGATACCAGATATATGTACGTACCCCACTTTTCCTGTACAGGAGACCCCCCCCAAACTAAAACTGCACCTTCAAGAATATTACACCAAATTGAAATGTATAACTACTACTGACAGTTAACATAGAATATCTTAGAATATCATAGAATACCAAATTAACTAAAATATCCCCACAAGTGAGAGATTTTTAGAAACTACACACCCGCAGGATATTATGAGTGAGGTAAGTTTCGATCAAAATGCAGATACCCGGACGCAGCTCTTCGTCCAATTGTAAGTTATTTTCTCACATTTTCCTTTTTTTCCTCAAATGTAAAATCAGAGACAAAATCAAATGTGAATTTCAGCTAAAAAAACTGTGGAGGAAAGTTCAAATGCATCTCAAATATGAAAGCCTAACCCCTCCCGAATAAAATGGTATGCCACATTCATGGGTATACCCAGAGACATGGCTACCAACTAACCCAGAGCGTGACCAAAGCCAAATGTCAGTAGCAACAAAAAAAATTAGCCAGCTTTGTATTTGAACAGTCTGCAGTTTTTCCACAAAAAAACCCCCTAACTCAGAAATACCCCCAAAAACTATATATTCCTGAAATCTACACACTTCAGCTATGTAACGCTGTAGTTTGTTCATTCATACCATCAATGGTGTGGGCTCAGTTCTTTGTAGTTCTTTTGCACTTTTACCAGATTTTTTAAAAAAAATGAACATCAAACAACATTCAAAAAGGTAGAAATCATTCCAAAACCCTAGTTACCAAATATCAATCTCCCAAATGTCCTGAATCAAACGGTATGCCTTATGTGTGGTTACACACGCAGACGTGGAAGTGAATAGCCATGAAGTGAGAATGCACGATGGCTCACAATAAGCTAAAATATTTAGCCAACTCCGAATTTGAAGTTTTTTCCACAAAACACCCCGTAACTCAGAAATACCCCACACAAACTATATATTCCTGAAATCTACACACCTTCTGATATGTAACGCTGTAGTTTGTTCATTCATACCATCTATGGTGTGGGCGCACTTCTTCGTAGAAGTTCGCACTTTTCTGAAAAAATGAACAAAAAAACAACTTCAAAAAGGTAGAAATCGGCCAAAACCTCATGGAGTGTCAAAATAAGTTACTAAATATCAATCCCCCAAATGTCCTGAATCAAACGGTATGCCATATGTGTGGTTACACACGCGGACGTGGAAGCGAAAAGCCACAAAGTGAGACAATGCACGATGGCTCAGAAACAGCGAAAATATTTAGCCAACTCCGAATTTGGACAGTCTGCACTTTTTTCCACAAAACACCCCCGTAACTTAGAAATAACCCCCACAAACTATATATTCCTGAAATGTACACACCTTTAGCTATGTAACACTGTAGTTTGTTCATTCATACCATCAATGGTGTGGGCGCAGTTCTTCGTAGAAATTCACATTTGTCTGAAAAAATGAACAAAAAACAACTTCAAAAGGTAGAAATCATGCCAAAACCTCATGGAATGTAAAAAAAAGTTACTATCAATCTCCCAAATGTCCTGAATCAAATGGTATGCCATATGTGTGGTTACACATGCTGACATGGAAGCCAAAAGCCACGAAGTGAGACAATGCACGATGGCTCAAAAACAGCAAAAATATTTAGCCAACTCTGAATTTGGACAGTCTGCAGTTTTTGCCAAAACCCCATGGAATGTAAAAAAAAGGTTACTAAATATCAATCTCCCAAATGTCCTGAATCAAACGGTATGCCATATGTGTGGTTACACACGTGGACGTGGAAGCGAAAAGCCACGAAGTAAGAATGCACGATGGCTCAAAAACAGCAAAAATATTTAGCCAACTCTGAATTTGAACAGGCTGCAGTTTTATTCACAAAACACCCCCGTAACTCAAAAATAACCCCCACAAACTATATATTCTTGAAATCTGCACACCTTCAGCTATGTAACACTGTAGTTTCCTTTATACCATCAATAGTGTGGGCGCTGTTCTTCGAAGAAGTTTGCACTTTTCTGAAAAAACAACTTCAAAAGGTAGAAATCATGCCAAAATCCCAAGTAATGTAAAAAAAAGTTATCAAATATCAATCTCCCAAATGTCCTGAATCAAACGGTATGCCATATGTATGGTTACACACGCAGACGTGGAATCAACTAGCTAGATTCAGATTTATCAGACTAAACACCCCTCTATATTAGAAATACCCCCCAAAACTATATATTCTTGGAATCTACACACCTTCAGCTACACAATGGTGTGATTCTTTTATGCATACCACCAATGGTGTGGGCACAGTTTTGTGTAGAATTTCGCTTCCTTACCAGATTTTCAGGAAAAATTTATAAAAATACAATTCAAAGTTAAAAATCATGGCAAATTTCCATGTCATGTACAAAAACTTCTCAATTATCAGTCTTCCAAATGCCCTGAATCAAACGGTATGCCATATGCATGGTTACACACACGGACATGAAAGCCACTAGTCACAAAGTGAACCAATGTGTAGTGGCCCAATAACAGTAACTTATAAGATTTTACAATCTAAACACCCCTCTAACTCAATATATATATATATATATATAATGAAGGTAGGGATCCGATGCACTCCATGGCCAGGCAATTGCCAGGGTTTTTCCAGCAGAATATCCAATAAGAGAGAGGTTCAGGCGCACTCCATGGACTAAACAAATCTTTATTGTGAAGATAGTAGGTCAAAGCAACCTACGCGTTTCAGCCCGACGCTACTGGGCCGTCATCAGGGTTACACACACATGGCAACAACTGCATTTAAAAAACAACGGTAATCACAAAAACACACCCCCCACCCGCCCCCCACGTGACAATATAAGTGAAGGCTACGTATCGGTGACATCCGCGCATAGCCACGCCCCCAATAATAAAAAGATAAAAACTCCCGCAGTACGGGCTACAAAGCCAACCCCCGTGCCAAATGACAGTGCAACAGGTCAACCCGGTGCCGCCACAAAAGGAGTCCGGAGATACCTGCAGAGGGAAAGTGCATGCAGTGCAATTGAAGCAATGCTAGGGAAAGTGCTAGTGCTAGGTTAAAAAGACCAATAAAACAGTGCAGAACGGGACAATCCACTAATAGAATAGATAAAATAGATACACAATATGTAGAGATAAGGCCATAGAGGAGTGGCCACAACCTGGTGGACCTGTGAGGACTGCATAGTCACAGTAGTCAGGTACAGTACTCCGTGCCTATTAAAGTGCAAAACAAACAAAGCATATACTGAAATATACATATAAAAATATATTAAAACATCTATTAAAACTGCCGAAGTTCCCACGAATCGTTATCAGAAGGGGATAAAGTGGGTACTAACAAAAGAGCATATAAGGGGTATGATAGGGCCATACGGCTATCCACATTCCCACCAAGATAAAAGGTCGGATAAATAAAGGGTGAATGTAATAATAATTATTAAGGGGCTAAGACTGACCATCAGGCAAGAATACTAGGCTAACTGGATATAGTATAGCGGGGGTATGTCTTATAAAAAGCAATTTAGGGCGAGTTGTTCATTCAGTCCTCTAGGTGATAGGGTACAGAGTCTCTTTATCCAACGAGCTTCCCGTAAAATATATATATTCTCAGAATCTACATACCTTCAGCTAAGCAATGGTGCCATTTTTTCATTCATACCATCAATTGTGTGTGTGCAGATCTTCGTAGAATTTCGCACTTTTAGCATATTTTCTGGGAAAAAAAAGAAAGAACAAGTTTCAAAGTTAAAACCCTGCCAAAACCCCAAGTAATGAAAAAAAAGTTACCAAATATCAATCTCCCAAATGTCCTGAATCAAACGGTATGCCATATGCGTGGGTGCACACAGAGACATGGTCACTAACTAGCTCAAATGGGATGCTTGCACAAGTGCAATTACAATAAAAAAATCAAAGTGCTCTCTAATTTTAAGTCTACAGTTTTTCAAAGGAAACAGCCCCTAAACTTGGAAATACCCCCAACAAACTGTATATTTTTGGAATCTACATACCTTCAGCTACATTATGGTGCCATGCTTTCATACATACATGAAGAATTCCAGACCCAGTGATCCAAAGAACTCCGTGCTTTTAGAAGATTTTGTGAAAAATAAGATGATTCAAAGGTTGAAATACTACCTAAACCCACTTGACAAGCAAAAAAACCCACTAAATGGCAATCTCCCACATGTCCTGAATCAAACGGTGTGCCATTTGCATGGGTGCAAACAGAGACGAGGCCACCAACTAGCTCAAATGGGACCATGTAGAAGTGCAATTACAAGAGAATTTTTTTTAAAAAATGCCACAATCCACCACCCCGCCCCCCCCCCCACACACACACTCCCCCTTTTAGTGGTATTTTAGCTACCTTCAGCTACATTACGGTGCCAAGATTTCATACATACATGAATACAAGAATTCCAGACCCAGTAATCCAAAGAACTGTTTTTTAGGAGGTTTTGCGAAAAATAAAATAAGATGATTCAAAGGTTGAAATCCTACCTAAACCCACTTGTCAAGTAAAAACACCCACTAAATGGCAATCTCCCACATATTCTGCATCAAACGGTATGCCATATGTATTGGTGCACATATATATTTGGAATCTACACTCCTTCAGCTACGTTACGGTGCCAAGTTTTCATACATACATGAAGAATTCCGGACGCAGTAATCCAGAACTCTGTGTTTTTAGGAGATTTTGTGAAAAAAAAGGATGATTCAAAGGTTGAAATCCTATGTCAACCCACTTGACAAGCAAAAAAACCCACTAAATGACAATCTTCCACATGTCCTGAATCAAACGGTATGCTATATGTGTGGATGCACACAGACGTTGCCACCAACTATCTGAAATAGGACGCATGCCCAAGTGCAATTACAAGAAAAAATCAAAGTGCTCTGTAATTTGAACAGCCTACACTTTTTCAAAGGAAACCGTGCCGAAACGTGGAAATACCCCCCACAAACTATATATTTTTGGAATTTACCCACTTTCACCTACGTAACATTGTCATGCTTTCATACATACATGAAGAATTCCAGACACAGCACTCCATAGAACTCTGTGCTTTTAGAAGATTTTGTAAAAAAATAAAATACGGTGATTCAAAGGTTGAAATCCTACCTAAACACACTTGACAAGCAAAAAAACCCACTAAATGTCAATCTCCCACATGTCTTGATTTAAACGGTATGCCATATGCGTGGGTGCACACAGAGGTGTTGCCACCAACTAGCTCAAATGGGACGCAAGTACAATTACAAGAAAAAATCAGTGTCCTGTAATTTGAACAGCCTATTCAACTTGGAAATACCCCCCCACAAACTATATATTTTTGGAATCCACACACCTTCAGCTACGTAACGGTGTCATGCATTCGTATATACATGAAGAATTCCAGACGCTGTTATTTATAGGAGATTGTGAAAAAATAAAATAAGAGGACTCAAAGGTTGAAATCCTACCTAAACCCACTTGGCAAGTAAAAAAACCCCACTAAATAGCAATCTCCCACATGTCCTGAATCAAACGGTATGCCATATGGGTGGGTGCAAACAGAGACGGGGCCACCAACTAGCTCAAATGGGACCCATGCGCAATTGCAATTACAAGAAAAAATGAAAAAACGCTACAACCCACCCCCACTGCCAGATCGCAGTGCAGTACCTCCACTAGACCACCAGGGGCAGCATCCTACCACTCTTAGGGAAGACCCCGGGGAAGGAGGAAGTTCAGTGACGTCACCAGGGTCTCCCTTATCGCCGAACTTCCTTCCTGCTCTGATCTGCTGTGCTGCCGGTAAGCACTTCAAAGAGTGCTAGCTTCCGATCCCCCCCGTCGGATTTTCATGAAACCGGTGGGGGATCGAGGGGGCTAGGGGGGCACCTGAATACTGCCCCCCGATTGCCCATAGCACTCAAGGATTTTATTTTTTTAAAGGGGAAGCCACAGAACGTGAATACACATTCTGTAGCAGTTTGAGCCTTTTCAGTGGAGAACGTTTATTCACGTTCTGTGGCACTGAAAGGGTTAAAGGTCTCCCATATGTTTCCCGACAGTGTTTTTTTTGGGTTGTATTAAAAGTAGGTTTCTATTTGTACAGCGATTGGGTCTGGTGTTGGGAGTAGTGTGAGCCAGAAGGGGTGAAATCGCCATGGTTTATGGATGTTGGGATACGAAGTTCGAGCATTATGGGGGAGTGGTCCGAGATGCCTCTGGGCAGGTGGGAGACTTTGAGAATATCTGGGATTGATTTTTTGTTGGCAAAGAAGTAATCAATGCAGGAGATAGTGTTGTGTTGTGGAGAAGCATGTGTATTCCTGGGTGTGGGGGTGTGTGAATCTCCATGCATCCATCCAATGCAGTTCAGAAATAAGGTGTGTCAGAATTGAAGCTGTAGTGGTGGTATTGAATTGGAACATATCCAATGAGGGGTTCATTAGAGCATTGAAGTCTCCGAAACAGATGGTGTATGCCTGCGGGTATTTTAAAATTGTTTGGCTGGTGGGGGGTCGTAGATCCCTATGATGTTATATAGTACTGACTCGATGGAAAGTGCATAGAAATCTGCCTTTTTTATCTGACAGGATTTCATGTATGGCATGTTTTAATCTCTTATGTATTAAAATGGAGACTCTGCTAGAATAAGAGGAGAGAGTACTGTGTGCCGCCCAGCCTATCCAGGGTCGCTGCATATAGTGAGTCGTATCTGTAACAAGGTATGTTTCTTGTAAGCAAATTAGGTCTGCTTGGTAGGATTGTATTTGTGTGAATACTGACAGACGTTTATGAGGGCTGTTTAGGCCCCTAACATTCCACGACAGTAGCTTAACATTCCACAACAGTAGCTTAAGTGTTGGATTCATCATTTAAAGAGTCATCTTGCATGTCACACGGCTTAAGGAGAGAAGAGAAGGAGGGACAGGTGGAAGGGATGGGGGTTGGGTGGTGTATTAGTTGAGTTGCTTCCATTGTAGTATTTTGTAACTGGCTTTGGGGTAGCCAGAGGGTCTTACCTGTTAACCAGTTTAGTAAAACATAGTAGAATATTACTTGTGTGTTTTTCATGTTTGAGAATAAATTTGTAACTTTAGAAACTAGTTCAACTAGTGCTAAAGTTGGGGATGCACCAAGGTGCGGGTTCTGCAAAGAAGGCCAGAAACGTTGGTGCTTTCCCGTGTCATTTTGTAAATTTATAACTAGCACATAACATGTAATCATTCAGATACATATAACATAGTCAGATGCGGTACAATGACAAAGTTAGAGGTGGAGGTGAGGTCCTTAAAAATGATTTCCGAGACTTAGGGGCCAAGTTAAAAGCAAGGACCTCCAGGGTAGTGATTTTAGAAATACTACCGCAGTCACGTGCTACGCTAGGGAGGCAACGGGAGTTCAGGAGTATAAATGCGTGGCTAAGAGAGTGGTGTAAGGAGATGGGGTTTGGGTTTTTAGAGAACTGGGCTGACTTTTCTGTTGGCTACAGGCTCTTTAGTAGTGACGGATTGCACCTCAATGGTGATGGTGCAACTGTTTTGGGGGAGAAGATGGCTAGGGGGTTGGAGGAGATTTTAAACTAGGTATGGGGGGGAACGTTTAACTACACAGGGGTAGATAGAGAAGTTAGGGATCTGGGGGCTAGTAACACAACGGAGGGAGGAGAAGGAGGAGGGGGGAGCATAGAGGATAAGGAGGCATGTACGACCATGTATGGAAGTAAAACAATTGATAATCTAAAATGTATGTTTACAAATGCAAGGAGTCTGGCTGGAAAAACCGGCGAACTTGAAATAATAGCGTTAAAGGAAAGGTATGATGTAATTGGTATAGCAGAATCATGGCTTAATGATTCACACGACTGGACAGTAAATATTGAAGGGTACTCCTTATTTAGACATGACCGAGTTAATAAGAAAGGAGGAGTATGTATGTATGTTAAACAGGAATTGAAGCCAAACTTAAAAGATGGGATAGATGGGGGAGCAAACGATGCGGCAGAAACATTATGGGTGGAACTGTGTACAGGAAGCAAGAAGGTAGGTAAATTAATTGTTGGAGTGTGTTATAAGCCGCCAAATGCCGGGGAAGAGGTGGAAATGAATCTCCATATGCAGTTGGCGAAGGTATGCTGGTATGGGGCATGTTCTGGTTATGGGGGATTTTAACTACCCTGAAATAGATTGGAGTAATGGAACTGCCAGCACCTCAAAAGGTATAAAGTTCTTAAATTTCCTATATGAGCATTTTCTTTCACAGATGGTAGAAGTTCCTACTAGAAAGAATGCGTTGTTGGATCTGGTGATATCTAATAACCCAGAGCTCATTTTGGAGATGAAGGTAATGGGAAGCTTAGGGAATAGTGACCATGATATAGTGTCATTTAATATAGGTTGCAGAAAACTAAAGTGCACTGGCTTAACAAAAACTTTTAACTTTAGGAAAGCTAATTTTATGCTTTTAAAGGAATCGCTCCTGCTCATAGACTGGGGGGAACTGTTTCTAGGTAAAGATACTGAGCAGATGTGGACCACTTTTAAAGGGATATTAAACTATAACATTTCCAAATCGGTACCTTTAGGAAACAAGTGTAAAAAAATTAGGTCCACTCCTGCATGGCTTAATGCTCAGGTAAAAAGGGAAATGGAAAAAAAGAAAAGGGCTTTTAAAATTTTGAAAGCAGAAGGCACAGAACAGGCTTACAGGGACTTCAAAAGTTGTAATAAAGAGTGCAAGAAAGCAATTAAACTAGATAAAACATAGAAAATGAAATACGGATTGCCGAACAAAGCAAGTCCAACCCCAAGATGTTTTTTAAGTATATAAATGGTAAAAAATGAGGACTGAGAATGTGGGACCATTAAATAATGGAGCTGAGGTGGTTGTAGAGGATGCCAAAAAGGCTAATCTGCTAAACCGTTTTTTTACATCGGTTTTTACTGTTGAGAATCCTTACAGTAGGGATTGTAACAATGTGCAGGGAGGAAATGAAGAGTTTTCACATTGGATAACAGAGGATATGGTACGGAATCAATTAGACAAAGTTAATATCAATAAAGCGCCAGGACCAGATGGATTGCATCCTAGGATTTTAAAAGAGCTTAGTTCAGTTCTAGCAAGACCACTGTGTCTCATCTTTTCAGATTCGCTTTTGTCGGGGGATGTGCCGCTGGATTGGAAAAAAGCCAATCTAATACCAATATTTAAAAAAGGTAGTCGTTCACAGCCTGGTAACTATAGACCTGTAAGCCTAACATCAGTGGTAGGGAAGGTGATGGAAACTTTGTTAAGGGATCATATCCTTGACTTTGTCTCCAGAGATCATCTTATTAGTAGTAGTCAGCATGGATTTATGAGAAATAGATCATGCCAGACAAATTTAATTGGTTTTTATGAAGAAGTGAGTAAGAAGTTAGATTCAGGCACAGCTGTGGATGTGGTATATTTGGATTTTGCAAAAGCCTTTGATACTGTGCCACATAGGCGACTAATGTATAAACTGAGGACTGTTGGCCTTGAAGAAAACATTTGTTCATGGATAGAGAACTGGTTATTGGACCGCAAACAGAGAGTGGTGGTTAATGGAGCTACATCTATGTGGGCTAAAGTTCTAAGCGGAGTTCCTCAGGGTTCTGTACTGGGGCCGCTTCTGTTTAATCTGTTTATAAATGACTTAGAAGGGGGCATTGAGAGCAAGGTCTCTGTGTTTGCTGATGACACTAAATTATGCAGAGCTTTGGAAACTTCCAATGATGTGCAAGTGCTGCAAGCAGACCTAGATAGATTATCAAAATGGGCAGCAGAATGGCAGATGAGATTCAATGTTGATAAATGTAAGGTGATGCATTTGGGATTTAATAATCCCTGTGCCACCTACACCATAAATAACTCTGTGTTAAGTGCATCTGAAATGGAAAAAGATTTGGGGGTTCTGGTAGATAACAGACTTAGCTGTAGCAAACAATGCCAGGTAGCAACAGCTAGAGCTAGCAAGATATTGTCTTGTATAAAGAGGGGAATGGAATCAAGAGAGAAAAATATTATTCTCCCTCTTTACAAGGCACTGGTAAGGCCTCATTTGGAATATGCGGTGCAGTTTTGGAATCCCATATACAAAAGGGACATCTTGGAAATTGAGGCAGTTCAGAGAAGGGCAACTAAATTAATAAGGGGAATGGAGGGGCTTGAATATGCAGGCAGGTTAGACAAGTTAGGGCTGTTTACATTGGAGAAGCGGCGGTTGCGTGGGGACATGATAACCTTATACAAATATATTAATGGCCCATACAGTGAACTCTCTGGTGCATTGTTCACTAATAGGTCATATCAGAGGACTCGTGGACATCCTTTAAGGTTGGAAGAAAAGAAGTTTCATCTTCAAGTTAGGAGAGGTTTCTTTACAGTGAGAACGGTGAAACTGTGGAACTGTCTTCCAGCAGAGGTGGTAATGGCAAGTTCATTGAATAACTTTAAAAAAGGCCTGGATAAGTTTCTAAAACTAAAAAATATTGAGAATTACTGGTATTAATGCATATAGATCTGGTTGATCCAGGGATACTTTCCGATTGCCGTTTGGAGTCAGGAAGGAATTTTTCCCACAAACTATATATTCTTGAAATCTGCACACCTTCAGTATGTAACACTGTAGTTCTTTATACCATCAATAGTGTGGGCGCTGTTCTTCGAAGAAGTTTGCACTTTTCTGAAAAAACAACTTCAAAAGGTAGAAATCATGCCAAAATCCACAAGTATGTAAAAAAAGTTATCAATATCAATCTCCCAAATGTCCGAATCAAACGGTATGCCATATGTATGGTTACACAGCAGACGTGGAATCAACTAGCTAGATTCAGATTTATCAGACTAAACAACCCTCTATATTAGAATACCCCCCAAAACTATATATTCTTGGAATCTACACACCTTCAGCTACACAATGGTGTGATTCTTTTAGCATACCACCAATGGTGTGGGCACAGTTTTGTGTAGAATTTGGCTTCCTTACCAGATTTTCAGGAAAAATTATAAAATAACAATTCAAAGTTAAAAATCATGGCAATTTCCATGTCATGTAAAAAACTTCTCAATTATCAGTCTTCCAAATGCCCGAATCAAACGGTATGCTATATGCATGGTTACACACACGGACATGAAAGCCACTAGTCACAAAGTGAACCAATGTGTAGTGGGCCCAATAACAGTAACTTATAAGATTTTACAATCTAAACACCCCTCTAACTCAATATATATTATAATATAATAATGAAGGTAGGGATCCGATGCACTCCATGGCCAGGCAATTGCCAGGGTTTTTCAGCGAGTATCCAATAAGAGAGAGAGGTTCAGGCGCACTCCATGGACTAAACAAATCTTATTGTGAAGATAGTAGGTCAAAGCAACCTACGCGTTTCAGCCCGACGCTACTGGGCCGTCATCAGGGTTACACAACATGGCAACAACTGCATTTAAAAAACAACGGTAATCACAAAACACACCCCCCACCCGCCCCCCACGTGACAATATAAGTGAAGGCTACGTTCGGTGACATCCGCGCATAGCCACGCCACACTAATAAAAAGAATAAAACTCCCGCAGTACGGGCTACAAAGCCAACCCCCGTGCCAAATGACAGTGCAAACAGGTCAACCGGTGCCGCACAAAAGGAGTCCCGAGATACTGCAGAGGGAAAGTGCATGCAGTGCAGAAGCAATGCTAGGGAAAGTGCTAGTGCTAGGTTAAAAAGACCAATAAAACAGTGCAGACAGAGGACAATCCACTAATAGAATAGTAAAATAGATACACAATATGTAGAGATAAGGCCATAGAGGAGTGGCCACAACCTGGTGGACCTGTGAGGACTGCATAGTCACAGTAGTCAGGTACAGTACTCCGTGCCTATTAAAGTGCAAAACAAACAAAGCATATACTGAAATTACATATAAAAATATATTAAAACATCTATTAAAACTGCCGAAGTTCCACGATCGTTTTCAGAAGGGGATAAAGTGGGTACAACAAAAAAAGCAATAAGGGGTATGATAGGGCCATACGGCTATCCACATTCCCACAAGATAAAAGGTCGGATAAATAAAGGGTGAATGTAATAATAATTATTAAGGGGCTAAGACTGACCTCAGGCAAGAATACTAGGCTAACTGGATATAGTATAGCGGGGGGGTATGTCTTAAAAAAGCAATTTAGGGCGAGTTGTTCATTCAGTCCTCTAGGTGATAGGGTACAGAGTCTCTTTATCCAACGAGCTTCCCGTAAAATATATATATTCTCAGAATCTACATACCTTCAGCTAAGCAATGGTGCCATTTTTTCATTCATACCATCAATTGTGTGTGTGCAGATCTTTTAGAATTTCGCACTTTTAGCATATTTCTGGGAAAAAAAGAAAGAACAAGTTTCAAAGTTAAAACCGCCCCAAAACCCCAAGTAATGAAAAAAAAGTTACCAAATATCAATCTCCCAAATGTCCTGAATCAAACGGTAGCCATATGCGTGGGTGCACACAGAGGCATGGTCATAACTAGCTCAAATGGGATGCTTGCACAAGTGCAATTACAATAAAAAAATCAAAGTGTCTCTAATTTTAAGTCTACAGTTTTTCAAGGAAACAGCCCTAAACTGGAAATACCCCCAAAAACTGTATATTTTGGAATCTACATACCTTCAGCTACATTATGGTGCCATGCTTTCATACATACATGAAGATTCCAGACCCAGTGTGACCAAAGAAATCCGTGCTTTTAGAAGATTTTGTGAAAAATAAGATGATTCAAAGGTGAAATACTACCTAAACCCACTTGACAAGCAAAAAAACCCACTAAATGCAATCTCCCACATGTCCTGAATCAAACGGTGTGCCATTTGCATGGGTGCAAACGAGACGGAGGCCACCAACTAGCTCAAATGGGACATGTAGAAGTGCAATTACAAGAGAATTTTTTTTAAAAAATGCCACAATCCACCACCCCGCCCCCCCACACACACACTCCCCCTTTTAGTGGTATTTTAGCTACTTCAGCTACATTACGGTGCCAAGATTTCATACCTATGAATACAAGAATTCCAGACCCAGTAATCCAAAGAAACTGTTTTTTAGGAGGTTTTGCGAAAAATAAAATAAGATGATTCAAAGGTTGAAATCCTAATAACCCACTTGTCAAGTAAAACAACCACCTAAATGGCAATCTCCCACATATTCTGCATCAAACGGTATGCCTAGTATGTGTGCACATATATATTTGGAATCTACACTCCTTCAGCTACGTTACGGTGCCAAGTTTTCATACATAAATGAAGAATTCCGGAGCAGTAATCCAGAACTCTGTGTTTTTAGGAGATTTGTGAAAAAAAAGGATGATTCAAAGGTTGAAATCCTATGTAACCCACTTGACAAGCAAAAAAAACCCACTAAATGACAATCTTCCACATGTCCTGAATCAAACGGTATGCTATATGTGTGGATGACACAGACGTTGCCACCAACTATCTGAAATAGGACGCATGCCCAAGTGCAATTACAAGAAAAAATCAAAGTGCTCTGTAATTGAACAGCCTACACTTTTTCAAAGGAAACCGTGCCGAAACGGGGAAATACCCCCCACAAACTATATATTTGGAATTTACCCACTTTCACCTACGTAACATTGTCATGCTTTCATACATACATGAAGAATCCAGACACAGCACTCCATAGAACTCTGTGCTTTAGAAGATTTTGTAAAAAAAATAAAATACGGTGATTCAAATTGGTTGAAATCCTACCAAACACACTTGACAAGCAAAAAAACCCATAAATGTCAATCTCCCACATGTCTTGATTTAAACGTATGCCATATGCTGGGTGCACACAGAGGTGTTGCCACCAACTAGCTCAAATGGACGCAAGTACAATTACAAGAAAAAATCAGTGTCCTGTAATTTGAACAGCCTATTCAAATTGGAAATACCCCCCCACAACTATATATTTTTGGAATCCACACACCTTCAGCTACGTAACGGTGTCATGCATTCGTATATACATGAAGAATTCCAGACGCTGTATTTATAGGAGATTGTGAAAAAATAAAATAAGAGGACTCAAAGGTTGAAATCCTACCTAACCCACTTGGCAAGTAAAAAAAACCCACTAAATAGCAATCTCCCACATGTCCTGAATCAAACGGTATGCCATATGGGTGGGTGCAAACAGAGACGGGGCCACCAACTAGCTCAAATGGGACCATGCGCACATTGCAATTACAAGAAAAAATGAAAAAACGCTACACCCACCCCCACTGCCAGATCGCAGTGCAGTACCTCCACAGACCACCAGGGGCAGCATCCTAACCACTCTTAGGGAGACCCCGGGGAAGGAGGAAGTTCAGTGACGTCACCAGGGTCTCCCTTATCGCCGAACTTCCTTCCTGCTCTGATCTGCTGTGCTGCCGGTAAGCACTTCAAAGAGTGCTAGCTTCCGATCCCCCCCGTCGGATTTTCATGAAACCGGTGGGGGATCGAGGGGGCTAGGGGGGCACCTGAATACTGCCCCCCGATTGCCCATAGCACTCAAGGATTTTATTTTTTTAAAGGGGAAGCCACAGAACGTGAAACCATTCTGTAGCAGTTTGAGCCTTTTCAGTGGAGAACGTTTATTCACGTTCTGTGGCACTGAAAGGGTTAAAGGTCTCCCATATGTTTCCCGACAGTGTTTTTTTTTGGGTTGTATTAAAAGTAGGTTTCTATTTGTACAGCGATTGGGTCTGGTGTTGGGAGTAGTAGTGTGAGCCAGAAGGGGTGAAATCGCCATGGTTTATGGAGTTGGGATACGAAGTTCGAGCATTATGGGGGAGTGGTCCGAGATGCCTCTGGGCAGGTGGGAGATTTGAGAATATCTGGGATTGATTTTTTGTTGGCAAAGAAGTAATCAATGCAGGAGATAGTGTTGTGTTGTGGAGAAGCATGTGTATTCCTGGGTGTGGGGGTGTTGTGAATCTCCATGCATCCATCCAATGCAGTTCAGAAATAAGGTGGTGTGTCAGAATTGAAGCTGTAGTGGTGGTATTGAATGGAACCTATCCAATGAGGGGTTCATTAGAGCATTGAAGTCTCCGAAACAGATGGTGTATGCCTGCGGGTATTTTAAAATTGTTTGGCTGGTGGGGGGTCGTAGATCCCTATGATGTTATATAGTACTGACTCGATGGAAAGTGCATAGAAATCTGCCTTTTTTATCTGACAGGATTTCATGTATGGCATGTTTTAATCTCTTATGTATTAAAATGGAGACTCTGCTAGAATAAGAGGAGAGAGTACTGTGTGCCGCCCAGCCTATCCAGGGTCGCTGCATATAGTGAGTCGTATCTGTAACAAGGTTGTTTTTGTAAGCAAATTAGGTCTGCTTGGTAGGATTGTATTTGTGTGAATACTGACAGACGTTTATGAGGGTGTTTAGGCCCTAAATTCCACGACAGTAGCTTAACATTCCACAACAGTAGCTTAAGTGTTGGATTCATCATTTAAAGAGTCATCTTGCATGTCACAAGGTAAGAGAGAGAGAAGAGAAGGAGGGACAGGTGGAAGGGATGGGGGTTGGGTGGTGTATTAGTTGAGTTGCTTCCATTGTAGTATTTTGTAACTGGCTTTGGGTAGCCAGAGGGTCTACCTGTTAACCAGTTTAGTAAAACATAGTAGAATATTACTGTGTGTTTTTCATGGTGAGAATAAATTTGTAACTTTAGAAACTAGTTCAACTAGTGCTAAGTTGGGGATGCACCAAGGTGCGGGTTCTGCAAAGAAGGCCAGAAACGTGGTGCTTTCCCGTGTCATTTTGTAAATTAAAACTAGCACATAACATGTAATCATTCAGATACTATAAAATAGTCAGATGCGGTACAATGACAAAGTTAGAGGTGGAGGTGAGGTCCTTAAAAATGATTTCCGAGACTTAGGGGCCAAGTTAAAAGCAAGGACCTCCAGGGTAGTGATTTTAGAAATACTACCGCAGTCACGTGCTACGCTAGGGAGGCAACGGGAGGTCAGGAGTATAAATGCGTTGCTAAGAGAGTGGTGGTAAGGAGATGGGGTTTGGGTTTTTAGAGAATGGGCTGACTTTTCTGTTGGCTACAGGCTCTTTAGTAGGACGGATTGCACCTCAATGGTGATGGTGCAACTGTTTTGGGGGAGAAGATGGCTAGGGGGTTGGAGGAGATTTTAAACTAGGTATGGGGGGAACGTTTAACTACACAGGGGTAGATAGAGAAGTTAGGGATCTGGGGGCTAGTACACAACGGAGGGAGGAGAAGGAGGAGGGGAGCATAGAGGTAAGGAGGCATGTACGACCATGTATGGAAGTAAAACAATTGATAATCTAAAATGTATGTTTACAAATGCAAGGAGTCTGGCTGGAAAAACCGGCGAACTTGAAATAATAGCGTTAAAGGAAAGTATGATGTAATTGGTATAGCAGAATCATGGCTTAATGTCACACGACTGGACCGTAAATATTGAAGGGTACTCCTTATTTAGACATGACCGAGTTAATAGAAAGGAGGAGTATGTATGTATGTTAAACAGGAATTGAAGCCAAACTTAAAAGATGGGATAGTGGGGGAGCAAACGATGCGGCAGAAACATTATGGGTGGAACTGTGTACAGGAAGCAAGAAGGTAGGTAAATTAATTGTTGGAGTGTGTTATAAGCCGCCAAATGCCGGGGAGAGGTGAAATGAATCTCCATATGCAGTTGGCGAAGTATGCTGGTATGGGGCATGTTCTGGTTATGGGGGATTTTAACTACCCTGAAATAGATTGGAGTAATGGAACTGCCAGCACCTCAAAAGGGATAAAAGTTCTTAATTTCTATATGAGCATTTTCTTTCACAGATGGTAGAAGTTCCTACTAGAAAGAATGCGTTGTTGGATCTGGTGATATCTAATAACCCAGAGCTCATTTTGGAGATGAAGGTAATGGGAAGCTTAGGGAATAGGGACCATGATATAGTGTCATTTAATATAGGTTGCAGAAAACTAAAGTGCATGGCTTAACAAAAACTTTTAACTTTAGGAAAGCAATTTTATGCTTTAAAGGAACGCTCTGCTCATAGACTGGGGAATGTTTCTAGGTAAAGACTGAGCAGATGTGGACCATTTTAAAGGGATATTAAACTAAACATTTCCAAATCGGTACCTTTAGGAAACAAGGGTAAAAAAATAGGTCCACTCCTGCATGGCTTAATGCTCAGGTAAAAGGGAAATGGAAAAAAAAGAAAAGGGCTTTTAAAATTTTGAAAGCAGAAGGCACAGAACGGCTACAGGGACTTCAAAAGTTGTAATAAAGAGTGCAAGAAAGCAATTAAACTAGATAAAATAGAAAATGAAATACGGATTGCCGAACAAAGCAAGTCCAACCCCAAGAGTTTTTTTAAGTATATTAAATGGTAAAAAAATGAGGACTGAGAATGTGGGACCATTAAATAATGGAGCTGAGGTGGTTGTAGAGGATGCCGAAAAGGCTAATCTGCTAAACCGTTTTTTTACATCGGTTTTTACTGTTGAGAATCCTTACAGTAGGGATTGTAACAATGTGCAGGGAGGAAATGAAGAGTTTTCACATTGGATAACAGAGGATATGGTACGGAATCAATTAGACAAAGTTAATATCAATAAAGCGCCAGGACCAGATGGATTGCATCCTAGGATTTTAAAAGAGCTTAGTTCAGTTCTAGCAAGACCACTGTGTCTCATCTTTTCAGATTCGCTTTTGTCTGGGGATGTGCCGCTGGATTGGAAAAAAGCCAATGTAATACCAATATTCAAAAAAGGTAGTCGTTCACAGCCTGGTAACTATAGACCTGTAAGCCTAACATCAGTGGTAGGGAAGGTGATGGAAACTTTGTTAAGGGATCATATCCTTGACTTTGTCTCCAGAGATCATCTTATTAGTAGTAGTCAGCATGGATTTATGAGAAATAGATCATGCCAGACAAATTTAATTGGTTTTTATGAAGAAGTGAGTAAGAAGTTAGATTCAGGCACAGCTGTGGATGTGGTATATTTGGATTTTGCAAAAGCCTTTGATACTGTGCCACATAGGCGACTAATGTATAAACTGAGGACTGTTGGCCTTGAAGAAAACATTTGTTCATGGATAGAGAACTGGTTATTGGACCGCAAACAGAGAGTGGTGGTTAATGGAGCTACATCTATGTGGGCTAAAGTTCTAAGCGGAGTTCCTCAGGGTTCTGTACTGGGGCCGCTTCTGTTTAATCTGTTTATAAATGACTTAGAAGGGGGCATTGAGAGCAAGGTCTCTGTGTTTGCTGATGACACTAAATTATGCAGAGCTTTGGAAACTTCCAATGATGTGCAAGTGCTGCAAGCAGACCTAGATAGATTATCAAAATGGGCAGCAGAATGGCAGATGAGATTCAATGTTGATAAATGTAAGGTGATGCATTTGGGATTTAATAATCCCTGTGCCACCTACACCATAAATAACTCTGTGTTAAGTGCATCTGAAATGGAAAAAGATTTGGGGGTTCTGGTAGATAACAGACTTAGCTGTAGCAAACAATGCCAGGTAGCAACAGCTAGAGCTAGCAAGATATTGTCTTGTATAAAGAGGGGAATGGAATCAAGAGAGAAAAATATTATTCTCCCTCTTTACAAGGCACTGGTAAGGCCACATTTGGAATATGCGGTGCAGTTTTGGAATCCCATATACAAAAGGGACATCTTGGAAATTGAGGCAGTTCAGAGAAGGGCAACTAAATTAATAAGGGGAATGGAGGGGCTTGAATATGCAGGCAGGTTAGACAAGTTAGGGCTGTTTACATTGGAGAAGCGGCGGTTGCGTGGGGACATGATAACCTTATACAAATATATTAATGGCCCATACAGTGAACTCTCTGGTGCATTGTTCACTAATAGGTCATATCAGAGGACTCGTGGACATCCTTTAAGGTTGGAAGAAAAGAAGTTTCATCTTCAAGTTAGGAGAGGTTTCTTTACAGTGAGAACGGTGAAACTGTGGAACTGTCTTCCAGCAGAGGTGGTAATGGCAAGTTCATTGAATAACTTTAAAAAAGGCCTGGATAAGTTTCTAAAACTAAAAAATATTGAGAATTACTGGTATTAATGCATATAGATCTGGTTGATCCAGGGATACTTTCCGATTGCCGTTTGGAGTCGGGAAGGAATTTTTTCCCCCCTTTTTAGCTGGGGTTTTTTGCCTTCCTCTGGATCAACTGTTAGGTAGGGTTAAAAAAAAAGTGAATAGGTTGGACTTGATGGACGAATGTCTTTATTCAACCTTAATTGCTATGTTACTATGTTACTATGTTACAGTTAGGTATGGAGAGATAAGATATGGTAGCGTCGACTCCATTGCATATAACTCTCTCTGTTTTGGTACATTGCATAATAGTTTAAGTAATACATTTCTATATACATATCCCTCTTATTGCTAGACCTGGGAATTTTCAGGGTATACTTGTAGGTTTAAGGTTTAGTAGGGCATAAGCAGCTGTAAGTCTGCAGTATTGGCTTACCGAACATTTTCTGGGGTGGATCCCTTGGGGTGTATTTTTTCAATAAATGTTATTACTGCCCTACCATCTCTTAATATACATTTCTCAAATGTGGTGTTTGCTGTGTATTCAGATATTCCTCCCCTCTTCCTTCCTTTCCTCCCGTTCCAAAACCCCAGCCCAGCTATGTCAATCCCCATTTCCCCGAGTTTTTCTTATTACCCTCTTCCCCTTCCCCCCAGAAGTGGCATCTTTCCTTTCAGGACCTGTTGATTATTGCTTTTCAGCTTCCATTCTGTATTCATTCATTTCAGATCGTAAGTGTGTATTTACTGCATAGTGGGACCTATAGTACACACATCTAGGTATAAGAGGGCATGTGATATGTTATATCTTGGGGTTACTTGCGGTGTAAGTCCCAGATCTGCTTTCACATGGTTTTTTATTATTATTATTTCGCAACATTCTCGAGTGGGTATGGGTCTATAGCTACTGTTAAGGTTTTTTTTGGCCCCATGGTATTTATGGGGGGGGGGGGGATTTTTCATCCTCCTATCAGTATATCCAGAATAGTCACCTTTGCAATAATTTTCACATATAAATACACAATATTTATAGACGGTACAAGTTGTTTCCAGGCACTCTTTGAGTTTACCATTGGTTGGCTGGGGGGGTACATTATGGAGTGTGATGTACTGGCCACGTTTAACCTCTTCTTGACCTCTATGAAGGTGGCTCGTTTTTTTTGTAGCTCCAGCGAGAAGTCTGGGCAAAGCTTGATGGTAGTATTCTCAAAGTGTAGGTTAGCTTTTTCCCGTGCCATGTAGGGGAATGTCTTTGTCCTGTGCGTTCAAGAATCGGACAATGAGGGGTCTTGGTTATCCTCCTGGGGCAGGGGGTTTTGCCGGTACTCTGTGGGCCCTTTTGATAGCCAGTTGTGAGGATAGTTCAGCTGCATCGAAGCACGAGTGTATCCAGCCTTCCAGGAACTGTGCAGGCTGTGACCTTGCAGGCCCTCCGGGAAGCCAATGAATCTTATGTTTTGTCTCTGCGAACGGTTCTCGAGGTCGTCCAGATTCTTTTTTGTGGCTGTTAGTTCCTGTTGCAGGGCTGAGATAGTTTGTGCCTGTGGTGCAACAGTGTCCTCCAGTATAGATAAGCGGGTCTCGGCTTCTCCCATTCTATGTCTTATTGACAGGTCATGGTGGAGGAGCGAGATATCCGTTATAATGTCTGTTTTCACGTCATCTAGGGACCGCCATTAGGACCTTTTTTTAGAGTCCTGTATTTCTCCCAGGAGTTGTCTGTGGGATTCAATTGAGAAGTTTTCTTCAATTGACAAGTTCTCAGCCATATAAGAATCAGTTCCTGGTGCATAGCTTGCACGGACTGCTGGCGAGAAAGCGCGTCTGGCCTGTCCGGAGGTGTGTTTGTTCTGGTGGTTCTTGGGTTTTGTCATTGGTTCCAGGTATTGGAAACTTCCAAATCGGCAGGGGTTTGTACTTGTTGTTTGCTATTTTTAGCCTCAATTAAGTCAATGACTCGGGAGCACAGTGGAGACATGTCCTACTCCATCAGCTCCTAGACTCCGCCCCCTCTGCTCAGTCTCTTTAGCTAGAAACAATTCCCCCTAGTCTATGAGCAGGAGTGATTCCTTTAACAGCATTAAATTAGCTTTCCTAAAGTTAAGTTTTTGATAACCCAGGTTTTTTGCAACCTATATTAAATTACACTATATCATGATCACTGGTTCCCTAAGCTTCCCATTACCTTCATTTCCAAAATGAGCTCAGGGTTATTGGATATCACCAGATCCAACAACGCATCTAGTTAGAACTTCTAACATCTGTGAAAGAAAATGCTCATAAAGGAGATTTAAGAACTTGGTACCTTTTTGAGGTGCCGGCAATTCCCTTGCCCCAAACCAGCAGCCTTCGCCAACTACATATGGAGATTAATTTCCACCTCCTCCCAGGCATTTAGTGGCTTATAGCTTACCCCAACAATTAATTTACCCACCTTCTTGCTTCCTTTACACAGCTCTACCCATATTGTTTCTGCCATATCGTTTATACTCCTATCCCATCTTTTAGATTTGGCTTTAATTCTTGTTTAACATACATACATACATACTGCCCCTCTTTTCTTATTAACTCTGTCATGTCTAAATAGGGAGTATCCTTCAATATTTACTGTTCAGTTGTGTGAATCATTTAACCATGTTTCAGTTCTAGTTCCCCAGTTTTTCCAGCCAGACTTCTTGCATTTGTAAACATACATTTTAGATTATTAATTGATTTACTTCCATACTTGGACGTACATGCCTACTTATCTTCTATGCTGCCCCCTCCCCGTCTCCTCCCTCCGTTGTATTATTTGCCCCCTGATCCCTGAATCCTCTATCTACCCTTGTGTAGTCCAACGTACCCTCCCCCCCCAAATCACCTCCAACCTCCATCATCATTAAGGTGCAATCCGTCTCTACTAAAGAGCCTGTAGCCAACAGAAAAGTCAGCCCACTTCTCTAAAAACCCAAACCCAATTTCCTTACACTTCCCTCTTAGCCACGCACTTATACTCCTAAGCTCCCGTTGCCTCCCTAGCGTAGCACGTGGCTGCGGTAGTACTTCTGAAATAACTACCCTTGAGGTCCTTACTTTTAACTTGGCCCCTATCTCGAAAATCATTTAAGGACCTCACCTCCACCTCTAACTTTCATTGGCACCAATGCGAACCAAGACCGCCGGGTCACACCCAGCTCCACCCAATAATCTGTCTACATGATCTACCGCATTTCGAACCCTAGCACCAGGCAGGCAACACACTGTTCGGCATGTAGGGTCTTGGCGACAGATTACCCTATCCACCCTTCTAATAATGGAGTCCCCTACCATTACCACCTGCCTATCCTTTCTATTCACCAGTTTTCCCTCCCTTGTATTGGAGATGGTGGTCCCCTGGGTGCTCAAGGGAAAGGCCCACTTCATACATGCTACTTCCAAGCCATCGTCCTCCACATCTTTGCCTAAAACAGCAAATCTGTTGGGATCAACCAGCTGGAAAGAAGCAACCCTATCCTTCCATCCCCTACTTCCCCTGGTGACTATTACAAAATCTATCTTCCTTCACCACCCTATCTGTCCCATTTCCACCCTCCAGCTTACTGCATGCAAATTTTTTTTTTTTAAGGAACCTGTGGAAGTGTTGCTAAGTTATCTGCATTTTTAAAAAATGTTTCTTAAAGGGCATGTCTATCCTTGAAACAAATAACTGGTCAGTTGTCGGTTATCTGCCTGCAACGCTAACTACTATTTTTTACCAGTTTATTACATCCCTTATATTATATAAATGTATTTATATCTTCATAGGAGATTGCATTGAGTTTTTAGGAGCTACGGTGAGGGAATATAGGATATTACATATAGGAAATGTGTATATGTATGTGTGTACATTAAATTACCATTTAAATGACCATCGGAAAATGTATATAAAGTATAGCACTGACTTATATTCGGTACAACACATAATATACAAAATACATAAACTTACTTAGAGCTGAGATCCCTATTTCAACATGGTATGGTCTAATGGCAGCTTAAACCACATCCCTGGGTCTGCTCCATGTGAAAGGAAGTGTAATCCAAAAAAAGTTTCTGTCTGCTACACAGGATGTTATGTGTATTGTATAATGGACATATACACCAATGCTCCTTATATACCACCTCCAGCCTGCAGGTGGTGCCAGTGAGTGATAAGACAAGACATCCCTGCTCTTTATGGCTAGGATGATAGAAAGTGGATTGTGGTGTGTGCTTTGGAGAGATATTGAATGCAACACAAGATCCTGTGTATAAGATCCTGTAACCACCTGTTGGGAGGACAGATTATTGGACAGACAAGTTACCTTATTGGATACAAACTCTGAGTCAACAGATAAGTGTACACTAACTTACAAGGACACACAGCATACAGGCCTGGTCAATATTGAAAGTGGTGCACCACAGGCAGGGACACCCCTGATTACTGCACATGATATGTGGGGAACCTGTTTGTGTGCCTTGTCTGCTTTGTGCCAGACCACCAGAGTAACCCACTGTGTGCCATGCTACCCATAATCCTTCCATAAAGCCGTGATCTTGTACAAATTGGTGGCAGCGGTGCTGGTAAGACCATTCATTCTGTTTTCTCTGTATATTTGTTCTCTATATTAAGCTATGGAGGCTGCTAATGATAGTATTGATTTTAATCCTCCTGTCTTTGTACCTGCAGATAAAATGCACCAATTAGACTCAGTAGCTCTACCCAATTGCCAAACCTATTTTTAAACCTGATCCATTTGATAGGGTAACTAGGGAGTGGACTGATTGGCTAGAAAAATTTGACTACTATTAATGGTTGGGATGAAGGTGCTTGCTTGCAAGTCGTTAGCCTTTTGCTTAGTGTTAAAGGGCATGTCCACCCTCAAAACTAAAATTTAACCCCTTACTGGCCACATTAAGAAGTTTAAAACAAGCCATACCTTACATTTCTGCTCAAAATGGTTCCCCTGCTGTGCCCCTCCAACGTCCAGGAAACTGCTGTGTAGGAGCAGTGTGGGACTCATGCTGTGCCTGAGTCTGACTCAACCTCGTCAAGGTTTGAGGCATGCTCAGTGCAGCCTCTCCCTCTCCCTCCCGTTTTTCTCTCCCTTCCACTAACATTAAAACCTTTTGATATGCGGTAGGGCATGCTCCCCCAGCCCCAACCGCATTAATATTATTGTTAGAAAGTCCCCCAATCTTTACTTACCTTCCCTCTCTCCTCCGCTGTTCAGAACTCCCAGCAGCTGCTGGCTCTCAGCCAATCACGGATGCGGCTGCCGGTCCCATCCCCTGCTTTCAATTCTACGCAAGCAGAGGGCCGGAACACTGCGGCGGAGGAAAGAGGGAAGGTAAGTAAGGATCGGGGGACTTTCTAACAATTATATCAATGCGGTTAGGGCTGAGGGAGCATGCCCTACCACATATCAAAAGTTTTTTTAAAGGGGAGGACGTGCCCTTTAAAGCCAGGCAGGTATACCAAGGATTTACTGTAATACTGAAATAAAAAGCAGTTATCAGTTATTAAAAATTGCTCTGAAGCATTTTTTTTTCAATTAGTTCTGTATAAAAGAGTATATAAAGGATAAATCCATTTCTTTAGGTAAACTGGGAATGAGAAATGTTTGTTTATACGTTAGATTATTAGGGAAATGCTATTATAATAACATGATGCTGTGAGGAACCTTCTGTTATAATATATGAGGTACCATCACCACTTGCCGTGGTGAATGCTAATAAGTATCAACCTAGCATGTTTAGTTTCAACCACACAGTGTGGCAGGATTGCCTATGTCTACTCTCAGACCTGCAGGATTATCCTATTTGGTTCCTTGAGAAGCTAGTGACTGTCTGAGTAACAGTTTTAAATATACCAATGTAAAGATTCTATATCCACACATAGCAAAACATACACACACATAATTTCCATTGTGCACCAAAGGGCACACTTTTGCTAGTGTATTTACAAACAGATTTTTAAAGAATTAGTACACTGTAAAAACAATTTAAGTGTAATTGGAAGCAGCAGCTTTAACAAATCATCTCCCTTTATTTTTTTTTTTCATTTTTTTTTCTAGGTCCCTCCTGAGCCTACCTGTGCTGATGTTAAGTTCCTGACACCTTGGGTCTTCAGTGTAGTGTGTTTAGCTCTGCCCCAAGAGTTCCTGGATCTCCTTCTTGTGTAGTCCCAAAAAGCACCGTCCACTTGCTCCGTGCGCGCGCCCCATGGTTGACGTTGGCGCGTGCGGCTGGGGGGCCATGCTCACAGAGCAAACGGAACATGCTTTTTGGGACTACAGAAGGAGGAGATCTCTCGAGGGGGCGGAGCTAAGTAGACTACAATGAAGATCCAAGATGTCAGGAAATTTACATCAGCACAGGTAGGCTCAGGAGAGACCTATTTAAAAAAAAAAGGGGGGGGGAGATGATTTAGTTAAAGCTACTGCTTCCAATTACACTTAACTTGTTTTTACAGTGTACTTATCCTTTAAGGATAAGTTCTATTCCTATCTGGCAAAGGTATCTGCCTTCTCTCTGCTCAATTAGCTTTTTATAAGCTTGAGCATGTGCAGAGGAGGCAGCGAGGGAAATGGCAGTTAATCATTGGTTGTGATGTTAGTTGTCACAGATTGACTGCATGAAGGGAGGTGCAGCTTACTCTGCCAGAATGGGGACAATGTTTATTCTTAAATATCTGGTTACTAATGCAAGTAATAATGTACATAATATAACAGGTGGGGTTGAGGCAGGTAACTGCACAAACGTGCACACAATTTTTTAATCTTAGTTTTCATGTTACCATGGACTTTGCACTTGATAATGGTTAAATAAAGCCGAAGCAGGTTTTTTTTTTACATTTAGCTTATGGAATGCTGTTAGCCTTTTAGAAGATATATCTGTAGAGTAGTGAAGCCTCCTTTATGACTACTGAAATATTAGGTTACCAGGGCAAAGGGCTCTGCTTGCCAAGTCTGCTCTATGTGGAGGCAGGCAATGAAAAGGGAGTTTCTGCCTTCCTCTGGATCAACAGTTAGGCAGGAAATGAGGATATTGCTAGATGGGTTGGACTGGATGGACGTATGTCTTTATTCAACCTGAAATACTATACTATACTATACTTCTGTTTTGGGCGGGAAGAAGAACAAATGAGAGAGGACGGAGGTCTCTGAGGTAAAGAAAGAGAAGGGGTGCTGTGTATGGACTCCTGAGGAACAGTAAATGATCTCTGATGTCCTAGATATGAAAAGACTGGATCCTAATATGTTCTCAGTGGAGCCATTAAGTACAGTGAAGATTGGGGCTGTTTCTTGGAAAAAGCTGACCATGGCCTAAGCTGTTTCCACCTAGTGACAGACATCAGACTGGGAGCAGTAAGTGTAATAGAGAAAACAGCTGAGACTGTAAGTAAGGACAGAACTGCCACCATAGAAAGCTGTGGTGAGTGACATTATTCCTGTCAGTGCAAACAGATCCTGAGGTACAGGCTGCTATATAAAGTGTCACTGCCATCCATAAGACTGTCATTGTAACTGCTGTTACAGCCCCACCAAACCCTAATGTTTACCTGTATCTAGGCCTTATTATTAAAGGGAATTTCCACCCCCAAAACTATAAAAAAAAAAACACTACTGGCCCCAATGTGTAGTGCAATAAAATCCTTACCTTACATCCCAGCTCCAAGTGGTTCTCCAGTAATCCCCCCCCAAATTCCAAAAAAGTGGTCACCAGGAGGAGAGCAGAGTCCATGTAGGACTCTGCCTCCTGTCTCCCCTCCAGGAGAATTTTGCCATGTGCAGTGCAGCACTTCTCCCCCTCCCTCTCCCACCCACTCTGGTCTCTCTCCCCCTAGCGTAAATCCCTTTATGTATATAATAGTAAATGTGTCCCCAGCCCCAACCGCTATAATAATTTTCTTAGAAAGTCCCCAGATAGTTACTTACCATGTCTCGCTCCTTCGCCGCACTGAGAAGCCGGCAGCCACATCCATGATTGGCTGGCTTGCAGCCAATCACAGACACGTCTGCCGGTCCCGCCCTCTGCTTGCATATCCGTGCAAGCAGAGGGCCAGGGCACTGCGGCGAAGGAGAGAGGCATGGTAAGTAACTATCTGGGGACTTTCTAAGAAAATGATTATAGCGGTTGGGGCTGGGGGCACATTTACTATTATATACTAAAAATGTAAATTAAGGGTGGATATACCCTTTTAAGGGGAAAAAAGTGACATTGTGCTGCCTAATTTAGCACAGAGACTGACAGCACCTGCTTTGCAGGAGGAGCCCCTGCAGCCAGTGTGACTTGTTAACCATTTACAGGACCAACTTATCACCGCACTCTTTGTCTTCTACAGAGTATTTGCTAAATTATAACTGTCCACCTTAGGTGATCAATTGCATCCAGCTGGCAACGGTTGTTAGAAGTGAGCTCACTTTTAGGAAAAGACTTAATAAAATGAGCTAAATAGATATGTTAATACTTTATTATACTGACTTGTTATAATGTCATGTATGTAAATGCTACAAATTAGCTACTGTATAATGTCTGCTTATTAGCTTACTTTAGTATTGAGACAACATAAATATTTAGTTGTTGTACTTATATACAGTTAAACGTAAATGGCTTAGAATAGAAGTGTGCTATTAATAAATGCAAAGTTAGGAATTGCATTGCTTTGAAATTTTTCTTTGATGTTCTTCTAAGGATTTGGGTATTGCCAGAGGCAAAAATTATCCCAGTTATTACAAGCCAACTCCTATGGGTGTGCTACGTATCATTTTCAAAAGGTCTATCATTGTAACACGGAAACTACACAAAAGACTACTGTAATGTTCCAGAGTATTCCTTAAGCACTGATACCCCAATCACAACTTGCTTCACCAATAGTCAACCCCCATTTGTCTGGAGGCTGAAACCACTTTCCTGGAGACTGTTGCCCCTGGACTTAAAGTTCAAGGTATCTGTGCTAAGGCCAGGGAAACCAGAGCACAACTGGCAGATTTCGCACTACTAGCTGGAGAGCTAGCCTTAGCCTGGTACAGGAGGAATAGACAGACTGTGGGATAACTCTGTAACACTTGATAAAGGCCACAGCGCTGAAATGTTGTGTGTTATATTTATATTTTGCACCAATAAAGAAGGGATTCCCCCTATGTTGAATACAACCTGAAACAACTGGACAGCTTCTATATACTATTGGTATATATGTGTGGCACTGAGGTGGCCAACAAGGTTGGATATCTAGTAGGTACCCTACTTTTTTTTATATTACAGGAGGAATAGGATAAATCAAGGTCATGGATGTAGCAAAGTCGAGGAGAATCTGTCAGCACTGGACAGATTGCATCGGACTTATGCCTGAATACCACCTATTTCAAACATAAGGATAAGTGTTCTACAAGCAAAAACATGAATGTGCTATAGAATCTTTCACCCATCATTGCAAACCTTTACATGGAGGAAGTGGAAACACAGGCTCATAATACCTTTAAAGGAATTGCACCAGCCGCTGGTTCAGATGACACCTGGGCTAAAATTTACCAGAAAGAAGTACAAACCTGTACAGAACACATCAGTACTGTTGACCAAAACATCAGATTCAAAAAGGAACAACACAAAACTCACTGACATACTTGGACTATTTGGTAGAAGTAAGGGAGAATAGTAAACTGGAAGTAGAGGTCTACAGAAAACCAACCCACACAGACCAGTATTTATTTGAGTCCCATCGCTCTTTAGATAACAAGCTGAGTGTCATCGAAACTCTGCAACACCAAGCAGAGAATGACCCACTAACACAGAGGCGATGGCTAAGCAAATGAAACACCTCAGAGGAGCCCTTAAAACATGTGGATATCCGGACTGGGCCTTTATCAAAACTGAAAAAGGAAAGAAAAGAAAATGAATACCACCAGTGAAGGGGGAAGCAAGACAGGAGAAAGAACATGGTCATCCCATATGTAGCGGGGTGTGGGTGAAATTAAGAATCCCAGTCTGCTTTAAACCCAACAACACACTGAGGCAGCAACTTTCAGCAACATCATATATGTAATGCAGTAAATAGTGCTCCGATTTGTACATGGGGGAAACAAAAGAGCAGCTGCACCAACATAGGGCCCAGCACAGAAGAGCTGTTTTCTCGGATCAGAACTCGGCCAGAAAATGAAAATGACACACATTTGAAGATTGTAATGTCAACATATTGGCCAAGGAACAGGATTGCTTTAACCCTTTCAGTGCCAGCAGAATTGAATTTTTTTTGCGTTAAGTACCAGCAGAATTTTCAGGATTTTGCCCTTAATCGCTTTAGACTAATTTTAACAGTAGGAGACCTTGCAGTATAATTAGGACTATATGCATTGTTTTTTCAGCACAAAGTGTACTTTAACATGGTAACAGAATTTTGGAACTTTTCTGGAACTTACTGGAATTATGGGTAAAATATGTATTTTTGCCATTTTTTTTATAGTTATTTAAGGTTCACACAAAATCTTACTGTTTCTAAAAGCTCTGATACTCCCGAGTACAACGATACCAGATATATGTAGGTACCCCACTTTTCCTGTACAGGAGACCCCCCCCCCAAAACTAAACCGGCACCTTCAAGAATATTACACCAAATTAAAATGTATAACCACTTCTGACGGTTAACATAGAATATCTTCCAAATTAACTAAAATATCCCCACAAGTGAGATATTTTTAGAAAATACACACCCGCAGGATTTTATGAGTGAGGTAAGTTTCAATCAAAATGCAGATACCCGGACGCAGCTCTTCGTCTAATTGTAAGTTATTTTCTCATATTTTCCTTTTTATCCTCACCTGTAAAATCAAAGACAAAATCAAATGCGAATTTCAGCTAAGAGCTGTGGAGGAAAGTTCAAACGGATCTCAAATATGAAAGCCTAACACCTCCCGAATAAAACGGTATGCCACATTCATGGGTGTACCCAGAGACATGGCTACCAACTAACCAAGAGTTGGACCAAAGCCAAATGTCAGTAGCAACAAAAAAAATTAGCCAGCTTTGTATTTGAACAGTCTGCAGTTTTTCCACAAAAAAAACCCCTAACTCAGAAATACCCCCAAAAACTATATATTCCTGAAATCTACACACCTTCAGCTATGTAACGCTGTAGTTTGTTTATTCATACCATCAATGGTGTGGGCCCAGTTCTTCGTAAAAGTTTGCACTTTTACCAGATTTTTTTTTTTTAAAGTTAACATCAAACATTCAAAAAGGTAGAAATCATGCCAAAACCTCATGGAATGTAAAAAAAGGTACCAAATATCAATCTCCCAAATGTCCTGAATCAAACGGTATGCCATATGTGTGGTTACACACGCGGACGTTGAAGTGAAAAGCTACGAAGTGAGACAATGCACGATGGCTCAGAAACAGCGAAAATATTTAGCCAACTCCGAATTTGGACAGTCTGCAGTTTTTTCCACAAAACACCCACGTAACTCATAAATACCCCCCAAAAATGATATATTCCTGAAATCTACATACCTTCTGCTATATAACGCTGTAGTGTGTTCATTCATAACATCAATGGTGTGGGCACAGTTCTTCGTAGAAGTTCACACTTTTCTGAAAAATGAACAAAAAACAAGTTCAAAAGGTAGAAATCATACCAAAACCTGATGGAATGTAAAAAAAAGTTACTAAATATCAATCTCCCAAATGTTCTGAATCAAACAGTATGCCATATGTGTGGTTACACACGCGGACGTGGAGGGGAATGGCCACGAAGTGAGACAATGCACAGTGGCTCAGAAACAGTAAAAATATTCAGCCAACTCTGAATTTAACCAGTCTGCAGTTTTTCCCCACAAACCATATATTTCTCAAATCTACACACCTTATCTACGTAATTCTGTAGTTTGTTCATTCATACCATCAATGGTGTGGGCGCAGTTCTTCGTAGATGTTCGCAGTTTTAGCAGATTTTCTAAAAAAATTCAAAAAAAAAACGCGCTCAAAGGTAGAAATCATGCCAAAATCCCAAGTAATGTAAAAAAAAATTTGCCAGATATCAATCTCCCAAATGTCCTGAATCAAACGGTATGCCCTATGTATGGTTACACACGCAGACGTGGAATCGACTAGCCACTAAGTGAGCCAATGAACAGTGGCCCAATTACAGCAACTTTTCAGATTTGTCAGACTAAACACCCTCTATATTAGAAATAACTCCCAAAACTATATATTCTTGGAATCTACACACCTTCAGCTACACAATGGTGTGATTCTTACCAGATTTTCAGGAAAAATTTATAAAAATACAATTCAAAGTTAAGAATCATGGCAAATGTCCATGTCATGTAAAAAAAACCTTGTCAATTATCAATCTTCCAAATTCCCTGAATCAAATGGTATGCCATATGCGTGGGTGCACACAGAGACATAGCCACCAACTTACTCAAATGGGAAGCATGCATAAGTGCAATTACAAGAAAAAAATCGAGGTGATCTGTAATTTCAAACAGCCCCAAAACTTGGAAATGCCCCCCACAAATAAACCCCCCCACTAAATATCAATCTCCCTCATGTCCTGAATGAAACGTTATGCCATATGCGTGGATGCACACAGAGACGTGGCCACCAACTAGCTCAAATGGGATGCATGCACAAGTGTAATTACAAGAAAAAATCAAAATGCTCTGTAATTTGAACAGCCTACCCTTTTTCTAAGGAAACAGTCCTGAAAATTGGAAATCCCCTCCACAACCTATATATTTTTGGAATCTACGCACCTTCAGCTACATTACGGTGCCATGCTTTCATACATACATGAAGAATTCCAGACCCAGTGATCCAAAGAACTCTGTGTTTTTAGGAGGTTTTGTGAAAAATAAAATAAGATAATTCAAAGGTTGAAATCCTACCTAAACCCACTTGACAAGAAAAAAAACCCACTAAATGTCAATCTCCCACATGTCCTGAATCAAATGGTATGCCATATGTGTGGGTGCACATAGAGGCGTGGCCACCAACTAGCTCAAATGGGATGCATGCTCAATTGAAATTACAAGAAAAAAATCAAAAAAACACTACAACCCACCCTCACCTCCACACACACTTTTAGTGGTATTTTAGTGAAAAGGTTTTTACGGAGAGTCACACAAGTTTGTGCACGCTTTACTAATCCTAAATATTCAATCCAGTCTTTTTTTGGTACCTCTGTAAAATTTCTTACTAAAATAGGCTTAGTTGAAATCGGACAAATAATGATCTGCGTTTACTTTACCGATATCACCGGGGGCATTGAGAAGCTTGGAGAAGAAGTTTTTTGCCAATTTATAGTTGTACGGTTAAAAAGAACTTTTTATGGTGCGCATTTTCCAATTCGAAATCCGATCGGAAAAATCACTTCCCAGAAATCATTTTCCAGAAAGTAATTTTTCATTCATTTGCAAAGATCAGTAATTTGGTGATCATTAGTGATCACCAAATTTTGATCTCTGTCCCCATTTTTTTTCTAAGTTTTTGCTAAGTAGCAAAAAAATAGGAAAAAATCCTATTTGTGAATGGAACTCTGAGTTTCATTCACAAAAACTATAGTAAAGCTGTCACACTGACAGCTTTACTATACCAGGTACTGTACTTCAATCTGAATGGAGATCGAAGTGCAGTACCTTCACTACACCACCAGGGGCAGACTTGGGGAAGCCTAAGGGAAGACCCCGGTGAAGCAGGAAATCCTGTGATGTCACCGGGTTCTCCCTTATCGCACGGACTTGCTTTTCCTCCTGCTCCCGGCTGCTGCTACAGGCTCCTGCAAGAAAGGTAAGTTATCTCCCGATCCCCACATCTTTTTTAGACAAAACTGATGGGGGATCGAGGGGGCTGGGGGGGAGTTGAATTCTGCCCCCTAATCGCCCCTAGCGCGGGCATATATTATATTTTTTTTAATGGGAAACCACAGATCGCACATTCACGATCTGTGGCAGTTTGAGCATTTTTTGCACAGAACGTGAATATATGATCTGTGGCACTTAAAGGGTTAAAAGCCATTTATGTCAAAATAAAGAAATAATGCATATATTATATTTTTTTTAACGGGAATCCACAGATCGCACATTCACGATCTGTGGCAGTTTGAGCATTTTTTGCACAGAATGTGAATATATGATCTGTGGCACTTAAAGGGTTAAAAGCCATTTATGTAAAAATAAAGAAATCATGCCTGAATAGAGGTGGGGGAGGGGGGGGGGGGCAGGTCAACAGCATTTGTCTGCCATGCATATTGCTGTTTTGATGCCTTATTCTGGGCAGTTCTGATAACCTCTTAGTTACAATGCAATCAACACATTGCATTCAGGAGATCCCTAACACCTTGCTGTTATATGCTGATTGGAGAGAGAGAGAATACATTATGTTGAATGGGTTGATTTTATTGCCCCAATTGCATCGGTGCACACCACACACCAAGTGAATATGACTACGTGGATGGCTGCCATCATTCTATCCATTTCCAAGATTTTCCTTTTATATGGGATTGCTAAACTGCTTTGCATCCCCAAATCTTTTTCCAACAGATTCACTAAGCACAGTGCCATTTATATGATAGATGGCACATGGATTGGTAAACCCTAAATGCGCCAGCTTACATATATTAACATTGAATATCATCAGCCACTTTGCTGCACATTTTGACAATATATCTATGTTTGCCTTTTATAAGATCTATTTCTCATTAGTCTGTCCTGATTACCACTTATAAGGTTAGTCCTTGAGAGATAGTGTAGAATATGATCCCTTAACAAACTTTTCTATATCTTCTCTACCGTTAATGTTAAAATTACATCTATAATTACCAGGCTGTGAATTCCTATTGCTGCAGACTCTGCTATTAGGACTAGGGGGAAAAAATTACCATCTTTGAGAATGTGGTACCATTAAATAATAGTTCTGTCCTCGTTTCTTATCAATCCAGCCATGTTGAGCCACGGGGGGTTAAACCACTCTCACTTTGTTTTTCTCCTGCCTTCAGAGGAGGATGGAATAGTAATTAATCTCAAGAAGCATTATGACCAGAAGATTAATTATCTTTTCCATACCTGGCCAACTTTGGAATGTCTGTTATAGGGTTATATGTATTTTTCCGGTCTAGTATAAGGGTAATGGCGGAGGCCAGTTATTGTACAATCCAATAACCACACCTCTATATGGGGGTATTTCATTAAAGTCCCGTTTGACTGCGATATTGGGAAGCAATGTGATGTCATGAGGATGGCCGCAATGTTATTTAAAATTAAGAGTGTGCATGGCGCGAGGCTCCTGTTAGCTATCTGCTGATCAGTCCTCAGTACGTACACATTGTGCAACGAGTACTGCACCTGTGATTGCATGTGTGTACAAACCTTTAGGGTCTGTCCTGTTACTACATATAGTCCTGAGAGGCACCTAGAACATAAAATTAGGTATACCACATATGATGATTTGCAGGAGAAAGTTCCCTTTATTTCAAACAAGTTTTGGGAACCTGGCACTGGTATCCTTTCTCCAGTGTGAAGATGACTGTTTGGGTGCCCATTTTTGTAGCCAAGGGCACAGCCAGACAGACCAGTGCTCATGGTAAGTTTTAGATCCCAAAGGAAAAGGTTAGAATGGGAGTGTAAACTTATGTGCCACTATGTTTCTAATCTAAATATTGTAAACTTAATCAAACCAAATTCCTTAAAACCACCCAAACCCTTAAATCTTATTCATACCAGACCCTCCATTGACGGATAAGGTAAAGTGTGTCTGACTGTTTAACCTTTGCTAATTCTTTTATTTTTTGCTGTAATCATTGAATGTATATTTACTGTTTTATTTACGACCACCATTGCCAGACATGGGGGCAAAAGAAAACACCTGAAAAGACCTGTGCTCAATAACATCTGTATAATTTCAGAAAGCTGTTCTAGTTTGTATAAAATAGTATGCTTTACATGATTTAGTATTGTATCATGCCTGAAGAAGCCTAAAGGTGCCCATACACTACTATGATTGGGAAAGTTGTTCTGTTAAATGATTGTAGTATTTTCTGAATTTCCGATTAAATGTAATGTAACCCTTACAAGACATTAGACAATATTCGCCAAACTAATTGTATGTCAAACAATATGTATAGTATATCTACGTACAATTAACATTGTACATCTGTCTATCAAGGTTTTGGTCGGTTTACGATTGCAATAACTTTTTGTAGTGTATGCCCACCTTAAGGGATTCAAAAGCATTTTCAATCATTTTAGTTAGGCAATAAAAGGTATTAATTTATATCCACCAGCTTACTATAGTAGGAAGTGAACTTTTGATCAGTGTTGAAGTTCACTTCCTCTACTAGACCACCAGAGCTGTTAAGGGAGAGAATTAGGGAGGTCTCTAGCGTCCAAGGAAGTTCTCTGATGTCAGGGGAGCTCCCTTACTGCTGTGGCTCTGCAAGGGAATTGTCTCCTCACATAATTTGTCATTACAGTCAGGTTTTAGTAATCCCTACTTCAGACGGAACCGGTGGGGGATCAAGGGGACAATTGAATGGTTTTGCCCACGTGTTCCCAGCGCCTGAAAAAGTTTCTTTTAATTTTTTTTCATTTCTCCGTTTTCCCAGGGCCACTAGCATTAGTAGAGCAGGGGCACTCTACTAATGAGGCAAAATGAGACAATGGTCTCATTTTGCCTCATTAGTAGAGTGCCCCTGCTTCAACTGTACCCATATTGAGGAAGTAAATGGATGTTAATTCCTCACTCCAATCCTTTGCCATATCCTTTAATAGACAGGCAAGCATGACATGCTCGCTTTTAACCCCCATTCACCAGTTAAATGTGCCCACAAATTTCCTTTCTTTGAGTTAAAGGAAAACTATACTGTAGAAATGTACTTTTTAAAAATGAAAAGTACTGTGGCAGAGAGGTTGAATTGATTATTTCCACCTCCCAATATTGTTTTGTTGAGGAGCTACAGCAGATACAGTTTTCATCTACCAGGTTAGTGCCTTGGGCCTTCCTTTATTAAAGATAAAGGAAGCCTGGCAGAAGCTGTTTTCTTCCTTTTGCCGCTCCTCATAAAAATTATATTGGTAGGTAAAAAAGTAACCAATCCTACCTCCCTGCCCTTCTCATCTTATCCTTTTTGAAACTGTTTTATACTATAGTTCTCCTTTATTTAACTGAAGCAACATTTCCATCAGCACATTCTAGCTAAATGTCTAGCTTTTCCTTGAGCCAATTTGGCTTGTAAATTGCAAAAGGGAAAACATTTTAGGTTGTCATTTTCCATGAAGGCAGTGTTCATTATTACAGTTATTGTATTAAATACATTTTCTATTAAGAAAGCAATTAAAGATAATTTTTTCCCCCCCAGTTGAAGGAGCAAATAAAAAAACAAAAGTTGTATGCAACATGTACAAGGTTCCTTATGTTCATCGCATGGTTGTTATAAGCCAAATCTCTAAACAGACTGTGGCTAAGAGCTCAGAAACTCTGGTGGATGCACATGTTAAAATTCATCGTTGCAGTGATTCTTACATTTATTTGTTATCTCCATTAAGGTAAGATTGTTTTATCCTTCATGGTTATCTTGATTATAATATGCATCCTAATGTATAAATAGTTGTTGCAGCAATTACATGTATTTGCACAAACATGAACCACTGTATGCAATACTGATTACACCCAATCTTACAAAGGTTTTCCTATAATGTTGCCTTTAGTAGCATCTCGCACTGTATTAAGTAGCAATTTGCGTGTTAAAAGTAAGGCAAATTATCTCTGAGGTGGATAAATGATTAGATTATTTTACTGTAAGTCAAAACTGAAGTAGAGAGCGCTCACTCTACAACACAATTTTGTATATACTGTGGTAAAAACTTCTGACACTGAAAGTTAATGGTTATACTCTGAGAGTCTGCTGGCACTAAAAGCATTAATGGCAAAGCTGGCCATACACTACTAAAATATTAGATAGAATAAACGTTAATTTATTGATAAAGGGCTAATCTATTTATGTCTTATTGCTGGTGGTTTCTTAACTTGCGATGGTCCCATCTGGCCTATTCATTTTGCAAAGAAAGGACAGGTCAGGTGGCTTTGGCTGCATCGCTTGAATGTTGTGGGAACGTTGGAATGCAAGTTCCATTGTATGACCACCTTAATACTGTGGGAAAGATCCAAACTTCTCAAAATATGTCTGTCCATCTATCCTTTTCTTTATATCTATCTTTGCTTCAGCCAGTGTCTGTCCCTGTCTGTCAATCAAGCAGTTTCTGTCTATATATTCCTGTCCATTTTTCTTAATTTATCGGTCTGTCTATATATTTAAAATTTAACTGCAAATTTAAGTAATAGGTGGGGCTCAAGTTAACTGGGTAAGGCTAGGGTGGATGGTGCAGGTCACCTGTCAATCATAGGACATTGGTATGTATATTTGGAGCTGGATCCTAAATATTTGGAGGATTTGTTCAACCCTGATAAAGGGGCATCACCACCCCACCCCAGGCTTGGTTTCTTTAATTAGACATCTTGACACGTTTGAACCAGTACTGTTTTTTTGTCCATGATGTTGGCATTACAATCTTCAAACGTATGTTCTTTATCCTTCCCTGACCCAGGGAATTGGCTTTTCTGTGCTTGGACATTCTTTGCTTGGATAAATAGAAAACTAGATTTAAGCCCTTACAGACATGTAGTTTAAAGGTTATCTCCATCCCAAAATCTAAACTTCTTTGTAGTGTAGCGGACCACCCTCCAACCCCTAAACGCCGGGTTTTAAAAAGTGCCCACATATAGATGTACCCACCTTCGTTCCCTCTGCCTCTGTTGCTACTTCCAGGAACGGAGTAGCAATAGGGGCCGTATCACAGATGCTGCCGGCTATTAAGGGAGACGAGAAAATGAGGTTTGGTAAGTCTGGACACTTTTTAAAGTTAGAAACCTGGCATGTAGGGTTGGAGGGGGGGGGTGTCACCCTACACTACAGAAAAGTTTTGGTTTTTTTTGAAAGGTTAAGGCAGTGCCGAGGGATCTCCTCTGCCTGCCAGAGTCCTCCAGGAGGACGGGGAAGGGGCAGATACTGGATTACATACAGGAAAGGCTCATATTCTTCACTTTTCTGGACTTGCAGGCACTGCAGGACAACCATAAGCAGCAGAGGAAAAAGTAAAGGATTTTTAAAACCAGTGGGGCCAGCAGTGGATCAAATTTTAGTGCCCTTTTAAATTTGTTTTAAATGAAAGATCTTCTACCTACAGATATATAGGGAGATGTAATAAAAGTTCTTATCGTTAAAAATGGTGCTAATTTTGCCCCAACCAATCAGATCTTAAGATTTGAAAGATAACATCTGATTGGTTGTGGCAAAATTTGCACCATTTTTACCGAAAAGAATCTCCCTGTATATCTGTAGGTAGAAGGATCTTTCATTTAAAACAAATTAAATTAAACACATTTAATGTACAAACTTTAAAGGACAGATTTTAGAAAGAATTGTCCTTTTTAAAGTTTGTTGATATATCCTACCTTTTCCTCTGGAACCATTTACATAGGCCTGAAATGCTCCTAGATGTCTCATGAAAACTAAGGTGTTGTGTGTGTTAACAAGATTCATTTCCACCTCCTCAGTGGCATTTGGTGGCTTATAACATACACCAACAACTAAACCCACCACCTTGCATCCCGTTCACAGCTCCACCCAAATAGTTTTTGTCTTATTGTTTATACCCCTATCTCATCTTTTAGATTTGGCTTCAATTCTTGTTTAAGATACATATATACTCCCCCCTCCTTTCTTGTTAATTATGTCTCGTCTAAAGGTACAAACTTCAATATTTACATGTGAATCATTTATCCACATTTCTGCTATATACCAATCACATCATACCTTTCCTTTAAAGCTATTAGTTCTAGTTCCCCGGTTTTTCCAGTCAGATTTCTTGCAATTGTAAACATACATTTTAGATTATTATTTAATTTATTTCCATACTTGGACATTCATGCATCCTTATTCTCTGTGCTCCCCATCTCCTCCCTCCACTATCTTATTATCCCTCTCTATCTTACCCCTATGCAGTCCAACATACCCTCCCCCCCCCCCCATACCTAGTTTAAAATCTCCAACCCCATCCCCCCCAAAACAGCTGCGCTATTGTTAGGCTGGGTTAGACTAGTTAGGGCTCTGCTGAAAGAGTCTACCTTGACGTGGTGGCAGGCTTAAAAATCTTTTATACTACAGAAAGTATGGTATTTCTAATTTATTGTAACAGTTGAACCAGCATGTATAGCACAGGCTATAAAATAAGTTATTTTGATCAACAAAAATCTGAAAGGAGCAATATGGTAGTGGCAACACAAGCTGTTTGAGAAAGGGATGTAATGTCTGTTTCTACTAATTTACATTATTGGGAATTGACTGTCTGAGAAACTGTTTAAATACCTATGTGATAGGAAGTTCAAGATCATAAAATTATACCCAACGCCCACCAGCAAAGCCATACCCATCAGCAAAACCAGGCCTATGGTCAAAGCCACACACACTTTAATGCAGTGGCGCACGAAGGGCGGCATTCAAAAGTTTAGCTTAGGCAGCAAATACCCTAGAAGTGCCCCTACCGCCAGGTCATTCGCAGCCCCACCCAATAATATGTCTACACACTACGCCACATGTTGAACTATAGCACCAGGTGCCACTGCCATGTTCAAGTGGGTGTGGCTTCATTGGTGGACGCGACTTAAATTTTATTATTTTGAACTGCTATCACATAGCTATTTTAACAGTTCATCAAACATTCGATTAGCAATAATGTAAATTACTAAAAACAGATATTACACCCTTTTCTCAAACCATGAGTTGCCACTACCATATTGCTCTTTTCAGATTTTTGTTGCTCAAATCAATTTATTTTACAGCCTGTGCTATACATTCATCGGTTACAATACATTAGACATGCCATATTTTATTAGTATAAAAGATTTGCAAGCCTGCCACCACGTCAAGATAGACTCTTTGAGCAGGGCCCTAACTAACCTAACTACTCTAACCTAAAAAACTAACTAAAGCTAACCTAACTATATAAAATGAATTTAACAACATCATAACTGTTACAGTAACATTACATCTTTACTTACTGATGACCAGTTTGAGGATTAAGCCTAGTTTAGTCCCCCGGCTGTAGCATAGAAATTGGGCCCCTTATATGTGCCAGGCATATCGCATTGTGAAAAAAATGTAGGCCTCGCCCATTTCCCCTACCCACACTTAAGCCATGCCCATTGGGTACTTATCTCTGTCTTTCTTTCTTTCTTACTTTCATCTATCTATTCTTTCATCTCTCGGTCTATCTATTTCTCTCAATATATATAGCTCTATCTCTATCTATATTAATCTTTCTGTATCTATGTATGTCTATCTGTCTATCTTTATCAATGTCTGCCTGTCTTTCTATTTTTCTATCAGTGTTTCTATTGATCTGTATATCTATTTTTTGTCTATCTGTATCTATCTATTTGTATCTTTCTGTCTGTCATCCTATATTTCTATCTCTGCCATACACATACACTGGCATAGACACACACGTAAATACGCTTATCCACACATACCATACACTGACATACTAACACACATGTACGCTGACATGCTAACATACATACACTAACATACTGACACACATACACTGACATACATATACTATAACACATACACACATACTGACACACCATGCCGATGCTCTGTGTGAAGCATGGGGGGTTAAAGGGCAAGTCCAGCCCCAAAATGAAAACTTACATACAGGTAAATCACCCCCCAAAACCCTAAACGGTAATAGTTTGAAATGTGAAATATATGTCTAACCTGAAATCCTGCACAATGTCCTGTTGCCAGTGTTTCTGCTTCCTGGTTCTTCCAGTTAGTAACTGTCAGTTATGGATTGGACAATTGACATCACAGCCAATGACTGAATGTTAATCCCCTGTCTGCCTCTTCTGAGCATGCCCAGGCTCAGTAAATGCACAGTACAGGTTTCTAAATTGCTTAGTTTCCATGAGGCATCCAGAAGCATAGCAGGCATACAGTAATGAATTCATAGGACAAACTATGATATATCAACATATTTTTAAAAGGCCATTCTTTCTAAAAGATGTTCTTATGAGGTTGGAGTTGCCCTTTAAATTTTAAAAATGGGGTTGGACTTGCCCTTTAACTCGCCTAACAGAGATTTTAAAATAAAAATGTAATTACAGACATAATAATCAAGACAGGCACTGCACCAGCAGCAGACATCAAGAAAACCAAGCAGACTATGAAGATTTATATTAACACACACTGACCTCTCTGCTCTCAGTGTGTCACTCCAGCATATCTGGACAATTCTGCAAAGCTGTGCAGCACCTAGAGCCAGTCACAACTCCGGAGGAGGAAGTAAGTTAAAAGATTTACAGGCAGACAGCTACTTACTCAGACTGCCCAAGCACTCTCTGCAATCCTTTCACAGCCTGGAACCCAGAGGCTTACAGGATTGGTTCCAAACGGACAGAAATCCCTCCCTAGTAATGCGCTTCTGGTTTTTTCTTTCTTTTTACTCTTAAGTTAGCAGAACATCGTGGGATCTGTATGTATGTCAGAAACAATAGGCTGCAGGATCGGGAAGGTACAGTATATTATATTGCCGGACGGAATTTACAATTTACTTGCATCACAACTGGTTGCGCACGTGCATTACACACGCGTGCATCTTCTCGGCCACCAGATAATTTTTTTATTTTTCGGTGCTGACTACTGTCGCCTTTTCCTTTGGTCTAGGGATGCCGCCTGAGGGACAGGTCTCACTGTGCCTCATGGTGGATGCGGCCCTGGATATACTGTAGCTCCTTTATCTCCCATTCTTCAATAAAATTGAAAAATGCTAAGTGTATTTTACGAGTGGAGATACCATTTAAAAAAAGACAAATAAATATAGGAACACAAATAAAAATACTAAAATCTGTGAAACCTAGAGGTTTGAGCAAGAATTTTAAAGTTGTTAGGGTATTAGTCAGTCCAATCCATTTAATTTAGCTTGGGCTAATGGGAGCCATTCAGCAGAGTACATTTTTATGGGTTTAAAAAAAAAACAGTTCTGTTGCCAGGGTTCTTGAGTGTCATGGTCATATTTTCTCATTTAGTAGGCTCAACATGCACTTCTCTGGTGTGTGGAGCGCCTCCAAGGGTGGTATTTATAAATGCTCATTATTTGCAAAGTTAGATAACAAACTTTTATTGTGATTTGTAAAAACTAACTCTTATAGCTGATGTTTTTTTGATGGCGATGGTGCTTTCCGCCCAAAGTAAAAATCACTGCTGATGAAATAGTCAATACCAGACAGTAAATGAATACCTCAAACATTAGAACAAAAGGTATGGCTGTCCAGTCGTAGAGTTGCTTTTCAAAGGGGGAATCCCTTTTTTATTAAGTGCAGATACAAATAAACACACAACGTTTCGGCACTGTGGCTTTTTGTTCTAGAGATATGTTTGAGATATACATGTGGCAGTGAGGTGGCCCATAAGGACTGTTTTTTCACTTGTTGAAGTATATTAATACCGACCCAGTATTACACTCAGTCAGTAACCCACTACAAGAGGTTGTTTTTATGCTTGTGAACAAAGTTTGTTTTTACATTTTATCTATAGTGTTGTATGGTCAAATTTTTAAAACATTTTTTTTTATAGATCTGTGACTGTGGAGAAATGCCAGAATACCACAGTCATCCTGGGGCCAGTTCAGACAGTTCTACATGTGCAAATGTGCAGCAATGTAAAGATCATTGGTGTTTGTCAGCGTTTGTCACTATCCTCTACAAAAGACTGTACATTTCATACTCTTACTCCTACAAGACCTATTTTTTATAGTGGTAATCAAGGAGTTGTTCTGGCTCCTTTTCATATTTACTATTCATTGCTAGAAGATCACATGGCACAGACTGGATTAGCTACTTTACCAAACTGTTGGGATAGACCATTTTTCTTTTCTATGGAAAGCTCTGACCATCATATTTGGAGAATAATGTCACCTCAGGAATTTTATGTATTTGTTATACCTTTTGAAATGGAAGGTGATACTGCTGAGATTCCAGGAGGACTTCCTCCGGCGTACACAAAAGCTATGCGACAAAGACAACAAAAAATTCTAATGTGGCAGAAAACTGTAAAAAATGCTGGTCTAACAAGGTAAGCAAAAATACTATATATTTTGCTATTTATTTGCTAACTGAATTTCTTTGAAGGGAAAAGAAAATATAGATTAACTAAAATGTATACATAGGTGCTGGCAGTGGTTGAGCATATTCTTGTTACTTCTACAAGAAGCACCTATGTTGCAACATGTTTTTAAGTCCATATGGCATAGGCAAGTGCATGAATTTGGGGGGGGTGCTGATTGGTTTGCCACTAAACAAGCCCAGAAGGAAGTTCGTGACCACATACATCCATATATTATTATGTATGGATCAGATAATAATATTATATATATATTCTTTACTTGCCATGATTATAATCACAGTTAGCCAGTTTAGATATCAAGCTCACTTTTGTTATAAAGTATATTCATTACATTTGTTTTACTGAGAAATCCACATTGGTGCGACATTATTATTAGTGTAGAGACTTGCATGGGTCCAGACCCACACCTGACCCGACCGACTGGCAACCCGCTTTTCTATCTGCTTCATACCCGAGACCTGGATCTAAAACCCAAGCTCCATCACAGTGCAGTAGATGCAATTACGTTTTTTTCAGTTTAAGGAGCTATGCTGCCTGCTCCTGATCAGTTAATTAAGGAATGGAAGGAAAGTCATTTTTTCTTCTGTTAATTAAATTAAAATGAAAAAATCCGCAGTTCCGAGTATTCCTGTAGCTAACGAACATTTACTGGCAGCCTCGGAATCACTTGGAACTGCCTGAAAATTTCCCTTGGACGGTGGGTAAAGGAAAACCTATGGGTTTAATATGTAAAAAAAATTTAAAATTTGCACATTTTCATGGATTTTTTGCCTTTTTTATTTATAGTTAAAGGTTACACACAAAAATCTTACTGTTTCTAAAAGCTCTGATACTCCCGAGTACAACGATACCAGATATATGATGGTACCTCACTTTTCCTGTACAGGAGACCCCCCCCCAAACTAAAACTGCACCTTCAAGAATATTACACCAAATTGAAATGTATAACCACTTCTGACGGTTAACATAGAATATCTTCCAAATTAACTAAAATATCCCCCACAAGTGAGATATTTTTAGAAACTACATACCCGCAGGATTTTATGAGTGAGGTCAAAATAAGTTACTAAATATTAATCTCCCAAATGTCCTGAATCAAACGGTATGCCATATGTGTGGTTACACACGCGGACGTGGAAGTGAAAAGCCACGAAGTAAGACAATGCACGATGGCTCAGAAACAACAAAAATATTCAGCCAACAAAAATATTCAGCCAACTCTGAATTTGAACAGTCTGCAGTTTCCCCTCCCCCCCCCGAACCATATATTTCTCAAATCTACACACCTTTATCTACGTAATTCTGTAGTTTGTTCATTCATACCATCAATGGTGTGGGCGCAGTTTCAGCAGATTTTCTAAAAAATTCTAAAAAAAAAAGCGCTCAAAGGTAGAAATCATGCCAAAATCCCAAGTAATGTAAAAAAAAGTTACCAAATATCAATCTCCCAAATGTCCTGAATCAAATGGTATGCCCTATGTATGGTTACACGCGCAGACGTGGAATCTACTAGCCACAAAGTGAGCCAATGAACAGTGGCCCAATTACAGCAACTTTTCAGATTTGTCAGACTAAACACCCCTCTATATTAGAAATACCTCCCAAAACTATATATTCTTGGAATCTACACACCTTCAGCTACACAATGGTGTGATTCTTTTATGCATACCACCAATGGTGTGGGCTTAGTTTGGTGAAGAATTTTGCTTTTTTTACCAGATTTTCAGGAAAAACTTCTAAAAATACAATTTAAAGTTAAGAATCATGGCAAATTTCCATGTCATGTAAAAAAAAACTTGTCAATTATCAATATTCCCTGAATCAAATAGTATGCCATATGCGTGGGTGCACACAGAGACATAGCCACCAACTAACTCAAATGGGAAGCATGCATAAGTGCAATTACAAGAAAAAAAATTGAGGTGCTCTGTAATTTGAACAGCCTACACTTTTTCTAAGGAAACAGTCCAAAAACTTGGAAATTCCCCCCACAAACTATATATTTTTGGAATCTACACACCTTCAGCTACATTACGATGCCATGCTTTCATACATACATAAAGAATTCCAGACCCACTGATCCAAAGAAGTCCGTGTTTTTAGGAGGTGTTGTGAAAAATAAAAATAAGATGATTCAAAGGTTGAAATCCTACCTAAACCCACTTGACAAGAAAAAAAAACCCACTAAATGTCAATCTCCCACATGTCCTGAATCAAATGGTATGCCATATACATGGGTGCACATAGAGGCGTGGCCACCAACTAGCTCAAATGGGACGCATGCACAAATGCAATTACAAGAAAGAATCAAAGTGCTCTGAAATTTGAACAGCCTACACTTTTTCTAAGGAAACAGTCCCGAAACATGGAAATTCCCCCCACAAACTATATATTTTTGGAATCTACACACCTTCAGCTACGTTACGGTGCCATGCTTTCATACATTCAGGAAGAATTCCAGACCCAGTAATCCAAAGAACTCTGTGTTTTTGGGAGGTTTTGTGAAAAGTAAAAAAAAAGGATTCAAGGGTCGAGAAATCCTACCTAAACCCACTTGACAAGCAAATAAACTCACTAAATATCAATTTCCCAAATGTCCTGAATCAAGCGGTATGCCATATGCGTGGGTGCACACAGAGACATGGCCATAAATTAACTCAAATAGGAAGCATGCATAAGTGCAATTACAAGAAAAAAATCAAAGTGCTCTGTAATTTCAAATAGCGCCAAAACTTGGAAATGCTCCCCACAAATAAAATCCCCCACTAAATATCAATCTCCCACATGGCTCTTCCTCCTGCTCCCGGCTGCTGCTCCAGGCTCCTGCAAGAAAAGTAAGTTATCTCCCAATCCCCACATCAGTTTTAGACAAAACTGATGGGGGATCGAAGGGGCTGGGGGGGGGGGGGGGCGGGGAGTTGAATTCTGCCACCTGATCGCCCCTAGCGCGGGCAGTTTTTGTTTTTTTTTTAAAGGGGAAACCACAGATCGTATATTCACAATCTGTGGTAGTTTGAGCACTAAAGGGTGGCACTTAAAGGGTTAAGGGTATCTATACTTCCAAAAATATAATTTTCAAAAATTATACCTTTATATACCAGGTCATAGTATATCTGTTGTATTCAATTAGATCAACTGGTGTTAAGGGCGTGATTGCATAGTGGCGTTCCTATAACACCTCTTAGCCACTATGCAATCACGCCCTTAACACCTGGCTGTGATATGCTAATTGGGATTTTCCAGGGTACATAATTGCCACAGATTCTTGTACAAGCCATTCTGAATTGAGAAAGCCAGTCGGATGACTAGCGAAACGTCTTCAAGAACTAAACTTCCAGTCCAGTTGATCTAATTGAATACAACAGATATAACAGCATGTACAGGGAAATACTTGTCACTCAAACCAGGTATGCTAATTTGTGTCACTCCAGGATCTCCCAAAACATGTAAAAATATTGATTAAAGGGCATCTATAGTGGGAAAATGAACTTTTTTTCTTTCTTTCCGTGTTCTATAAAAGAAAGAAAGTGATTGCATTCCTCTACTCCTACTTGGACTGTCAATCAAATCCCTGTGACGTGATCCTCCCTCCCTGCTCTGTAATAAACATAGACATAAGAGCATTAGCAGGGGGAGAGAGGCAGCTTTGATGGTATATATAAGGCTGCACTTGACCCCCATTCTTAATAGCTGTCACTGATTGATGATGGGTCACAAAGAGAGAGATCGTAAACTGTACTGATCTCCTTCTTCCGTGTCTCCAGGACTGCTTGCTTTCTATTGGCCACTGTGCATGGGTGTGTTTTTCAGGATGTTGAACTTTTAACTCCTACTGTACATGATAAGCTTGTCGGCAAGCTGGAGTTGAGACATGAAGGAGGTAACAGAAGGGAGGGGGGAGTGCTGCACAGAGATCTGTCACCATGGTTAAACAAAGTCACTGACAGAGATAGGATTAAGGCAGCACAGAGTACATGAATTTAACTTTGCAAAAGTGCAATGTGTTTTTTCACAATAGATGCCCTTTAATATAACCCCAAATATAATGAGCTGATTAATCATATTGGTCTCCTGTCTGTCTCTGTCTTTCTTTCTATCTGACTGATCTATTTATCATCGGTGTCTGTTTATCTATCTCTCTGTCTATTATATATTAATCTATATATTTATTATCTATCTGTCTTTCTATCTATTATATATCAATCTATATATCTATAAATAAGTAAGATAAGAATACAGCCTGCACACGTGCTCACCCCAAGTATCTCTGGTTCGCTCCACTCATGCGACCAAACATCAAGGTAAAGACTAGAAAAAGATCCTGGAGTTCAACGACACCAAACAGTATGCCGAATCGTGCTTTATTAGTTATCCACACTACATGTTTCGGATCCAGATATCCTTTATCAAGTGTCACGCTTGCTTGTTAGAAGGGAGAAGTGTCTCACATAGCAGCAGCCCCCCCCCCCCCCCCCCCCCCCCTCCCCCCGCACCCACCCGTTTTTTGGGTGGGAGGGAGAAAGTGTCTAACACAGCAGCAGCCCCCCTCCCCCACCAACTATCAGCAGTATCAGAAGATATGTCAATAACCTGTATAGTGTCGGGTTGTGCAGGTTCTGTAGAATGTGTGTGAATGTATCCAGTGTTGGCCAGATTTACAAGTGGGCAGTGACTAGGGGGGCAGTTAGGAGCAGTTACTGAACATTGAAAATTCACTAACAAAGCAGGCACAGACACACATGTAAGTACTATCATTTTACTACCCTAACATTATACTTTCAGATAATACAAAGTTGTTTAAATGAGTATAGTGACCCTTTTACAGACTGTCACCTTTAAAAGATTTTTAGTGTGTACCCAAATTTAATACTGTATATAAACTGCAGGTGCAGTTTTAATGTTAATGCAGTTCTATTTGCTGCTGTCAATCACAGGGCAAGACTGGATAAATTTAGGAAACAAAAAAGTGCTTGCAGAGGATTCCAAAAGGCTAATGTGCTAACCCATTTTTCCCTCTGTATTCACTATAGAGAATCCTAGTCCTTATAGTAGGGTCTGTAATAATATGAAGGGTATAAATAAGGAATATTCACTCTGGCTGATAGAGGATATGGTGCGGAAACAATTAGACAAAGTTAATATAAAGCCCCAATAATACATCCTCAAATCTTAAGAGCATTGGTCAGTTTTATCTAGACCACTGTTTATCATTTCATGTTCACTTTTGTCTGGTGATGTGCCACTGGATTGGGAAAAGGGAAATATAATCAATAGTCGTTATACCATAATATCTGTGGAAGGGAAGGTACTGGAAACTGTGTTATGGGATCGTATCCTAGACTTTGTCTCCAGAACTCAGAAATAGATTGTGCCAGACAAATTTTTTGGCTTTTATGAAGAAGTGAGTAAGAATTTCGATTCAGGCACAGCAGTAGTATACTTGGATTTTGCTAAAGCATTTAATGCTGTGCCACATAGGCGACTAATGTATAAACTGAGGACTGTTGGCCTAGAAAAAAAACATTTGTACATGTATAGAGAATTGGTTATTGGCCAGAGTTCTAAGTGGAGTGCCTCATGGTTCCTACTGGGGACACTTCTTTTTAATCTGTTTATTAATGACTTGGAAGGAGGCATTGAGAGCAAGGTCTATTGCTGATGACACTAAACTATGCAGAGCTTTGGAAACTACAAATTGTGTGCAGTTGCTGCAAGCTGGTATATTGCTTACTAATCGGTCATATCAGTGGACACGTGGACAATCCTCTTAAGATTACAAATAAGAAGTTTTATCTTCAGGTTAAGAAAGGTTTCTTTACAGTGAGAACGGTAAAACTGTGGAACTGTCTTCCAGCAGACGTGGTAATGGCAAGTTCACTGAAAAGCATTAAAAGTAGGCTAGATACGTTTCTAAAAATAAATTACTGGTATTAATACATATATTGTGATTGCCATTTGGAGTCAGGAATGAATTACCCCCACCCCACCCTTTTTTTAGCAGGGGTTTTTGCTGGATCAATTGTTGGGTAGGGTTAAAAAGGAGGGTGAACAGGTTGGATTGATGGAAATATGTCTTTATTTAACCTCAATTACTATGTTATGTTATTATGTTTTCACTTGCATCTAAATTAACAATGTAACAATCTATTGGAACCAGGAGAAGTTAAACAGCAATCACTGAGCTAGAAGTAGAAGATGGGGAGGGGGGGTGATTCCAGTAATGCAATAAACCAGCCTAGAACACATCACAAAACCCACTGCCAATCTGCGTACGTATAAAACAGCTACTTTGTGTGTGCCATTTGATTTGTCATTTGTGTGAACTCAAAAAACCCTTTTCTCTAGTCACTATTTTCTTTTAAATATGTATTCAGACAAAGGAAGGCACACGCTCCAAGCCAAAGTTGGTGCCCGGGTGCTGGCCATATGATTGAAATACAAAAAAGAGCAGAGGTAACAGCGCACTCCTGGGTCTTGTTCAACAATTTATTAAAGTGAGAATAGCGCAACAAAGTGCAGGCAACGTTTCGACCTGTGTTCTAAGACCTTTCTCAAGCCAAAAACAGAGAGAGGTCTAAGAACATAGAACAAAACTTTGTTGCACTATTCTCACTTTACTAAATTGTTGAACAAGACCCAGGAGTGCGCTGTTACCTCTGCTCTTTTATTTATGTGTGTGCGTGTCCTGTGTCTTCTTAAAGCAATTTATTTGATGCAAAATTCATGGCAGTGTTTCGGTCTTGTTTCTTAGACCTTTCTCAAGCCACTTTGAGAAAGGTCTAAGAAACAAGACTGAAACGTTGCCTTGAATTTTGCACCAAACACAATATTTAAAGGGTAAAACAGGAAATGACATTTCCTACCCCATTACATCATATCCTGAAACAAGCAAAGATGGCTCCCATGAGGTGCCCCGTGGCATGCATGCACAAGAACCATGGTGCACATCAAACCACATGGTTGTCATGTACACAGACCCCGGAGCCACATGTGAACCACAAAACAGGGTGATCTAGACTGGGAGAGACTATACACAAGATGAAAAACAATCCCTTCATGGCATGGCTTGAGGACGGGCACATCTATCAATTGGAACTCTACCGGTCACACTGTGTGGCTCGGTTGAGGTTCATTGATGATGTGCTCATCCTCTGGCGGGGTGACATTGTTACCCTATCGCAGTTCCACGCCAAGCTGAATGGGTTGCATCCCTCTATCAGGTTTGACACGGCCTATAGTCATACTAATGTGCATTTATTGGACATCCTTATTACCAAAGGAGATAAATTGTTTCATACCCAACTATTCCAAAAACCCACTGACCATAATCAATTATTATTATATTCTAGTCAACACCCATTACACATTAAACGTTACATTCCTAGCTACTAAAACGGGTTGACAGGCTAGTCGACACCGAATCCATGAAAGTCACAGATGACTTCTATGTGTAAAAAACATAGAAGATACCCTCAAGGGAAAATCAATGAAGCTATGGAAATATTCCAAATAAGGGAACATGACTCCTGTGACTTTAGGTACGAGGTATATGTGGGAGAGACCACACAGAAACTTAAGCATTTGTCTCAGCACAAATCATCTATACGTTCGAAAAATATCACACTAGCGGTACCTAAACATTTCTGTGAGATGAAACATGATGCTGGGCAATTAAACTTTATGGTCTTAGAACATGTCAAAATTGATGAGCAGGGGTGACGGACAATTATTACTTAACCAGAGAGAAGCTTGGGTTCCCTGTCACCTAGAGGTTTGAACAGGGTCCAGGGACTACGACCTTTATGTATATTTATGAACATAAGACATTGGATGGAGCTGTTCTGCCAGTAGACCAGGGGAGGGCAGTGTGTAACATTGTATTACATAGTAACATAGTAATTGAGGTTGAATAATGGCATCAAGTCTAACCTATTCAACCTAAAACCCTAAAAAAACAGCAAAAAAGGGGGGGAAATTCCTTCCTGACTCTAAACGGCAATTGGAAAGTATCCCTGGATCAACTAGATCTATATGCATTAATACCAGTAATTCTCAATATTGTTTAGTTTTAGAAACTTATCCAGGCCTTTTTTAAAGCTATTTAATGAACAGCTTGACATCTGCTGGAAGGCAGTTCCACAGTTTCACCGTTCTCACTGTAAAGAAACCTTTCCTAACCTGAAGGTGAAACTTCTTTTCTTCCAACCTTATAGGATGTCCACGTGTCCTCTGATGTGACCTATTAGTGAACAATGCACCAGAGAGTTCATTGTATGGCCCATTAATATAAGGTTATCATATCCCCACGCAAACGTTGCTTCTCCAGTGTAAACAGTCCTAACTTGTCTAATCTGCCTGCATATTCAAGCCCCTCCATTCCCCTTATTAATTTAGTTGCTCTTCTCTGAACTGCTTCCATTTCCAAGATGTCCCTTTTGTATATGGGATTCCAAAACTGCACCGCATATTCCAAATGAGGCTTTACCAGTGCCTTGTAAAGAGGGAGAATAATATTTTTCTCTCTTGAATCTATTCCCCTCTATATACAAGACAATATCTTGCTAACTCTAGCCGTTGCTACCTGGCATTGTTTGCTACAGCTAAAATCTTTTTTCCATTACAGATGGAAAAAGTATTCCATTGTTTCCATTTCCTGTTTTTTGCTATTTAACCTAGCTGATTTGTAACCGATGTATACATGCTGTGATTCTTTGCTTGACAAAGGGCAGACAGCCCGAAACGTTGCGTTATTTATGGACACAGTTTGATGCTGATACAGGCGTATGTATCAAAGCCTTTTTTACTTGCTATTGTGCTGCTGTAATTTCCTGTATATATGTATATACAAGCTGTGAAGGCAGCACCCAGGACGCTGTAGTTCAGAAGCTGTATTTCTTTAATTTAATATACATTACTAAACAGAGCGACGTTTTGGGAGCCGCATGCTCCCTTCTTCAGGCTCAGAAAATGAATGTTACACATATGCAGTAATATCACCTGATTTTAAATGTAACAACAGGAAACATGACATGTTCTCAACAACCTTGTGCTCTTGCACTAATTGGTGTGGGGGTTGGGGCCTATTAGTTAAATAGGATTCACATTTGTTGGGCCTGTGGTTTGGACCTAACAAAAGGAAGTTTCCTGTGAGTGAAACGAACTAGTGAGTGTCCCTTTCTCTTAAGGACCTTGATCTCAAGGACATAGAAAAAGGACACTTAATCATTTGATGGTTGTATGGTGTGTGTGAAAGTTTGAAAATAAGGATTGTTTGAAAGTTTGAAAATAAGGATTGTTTTTACTGTTAAGGACTATGTGTGCAGGACTGAGTGTGCAGTAAGCAGACTAATCTTTCTTCTTACAGTTAAAGGGGTGTGCTGGACTTCTATATTCTAGTATTGTACCTGTTGTAATCACAAACAGGCTGTGAAAGGGTTAATAAGTGTTTTTTTTTTCCTCTCTTTCTGGTGCTTGCACTAATTGGTGTGGGGGTTGGGGCCTATTAGTTAAATAGGATTCACATTTGTTGGGCCTGTGGTTTGGACCTAACAAAAGGAAGTTTCCTGTGAGTGAAATTAACTAGAGTGAAAGGACCTTGATCTCAAGGACATAGAAAAAGGACATTGAAACAAGAAGGGCAATTAAACAAGGTTTGTGCGTCACTGTGTTGGTGTGGTGTATTAGAAGGGACAGTTTTGTCAGTACCATGCAATGTGCATCGTGCCACATGTATAGGAACCTGGAGCAGACGTTCCGGGGAACCTATGTCTGTGTCAGGTGTGAGTGGGTTGCCCGTTTGGAAGCTGAGGTGGAGAGTCTAAGGGGGCAGCTTGCAGCATTGCAGGGATTGGCAGAACTGGGGGGTCAGCAGGCACTGGCTGGGGCCAGTATAGAGGTGGGTGGTTAGGGTTACTAGGGGAAGTGGGGGACGGAAGAGTATGGGGGCTTCTTCCCAGATTGTCCATCCCAACAGATTTGCCGCCTTAGGTAATGAAGTGGAGGAGGACACCTCGGAATTAGCGTGTATGGAGGGGGCTAGTCCCTTGAGCACCCAGGGGACTGCCATCTCTGATACAAGGGAGGAGGAACGAAGGGTCAGGAATGCAAGGCAGGTGGTAGTGGTAGGGGACTCCATTATAAGGAAGGTAGATAGGGTAATCTGCTGCCAAGACCCTACATGCCGAACTGTGTGTTGCCTGTCTGGTGGTAGGGTTCGGCATGTGGTGGATCGTGTAGACAGATTATTGGGTGGGGCCGGGTGTGACCCGGCAGTCTTGGTTCACATTGGTGCCAATGACAAAGTTAGAGGTGGAGGTGAGGTCCTTAAACATGATTTCCGAGAGCTAGGGGCCAAGATAAAAGCAAGGACCTCCAGGGTAGTGTTTTCAGAAATACTACCGCAGCCACGTGCTAAGCCAGGGAGACAGCGGGAGCTTAGGAGCATTAATGCGTGGCTAAGATAGTGGTGTAAGGAAGAAGGGTTTGGGTTTATTGAGAACTGGGCAGACTTTTCTGTCGGCTATAGGCTCTTTAGTAGGGATGGGTTGCAACTCACTGATGGCGGTGCAGCTGTTTTAGGGGAGAAGATGGCTAGAGGGTTGGAGGAGATTTTAAACTAGGTTTGGGGGGGGTGGTATTAGCAGTCTCACTGGGATAGATTGTCCAGGAGGAAAGCAGGGTGTAGATAGGCCAGTGGTGGGCGGAAAGGGGGGTGGGGCTAGCATAGGGGATAGGGAGGCATGTGTATTAAAGTGTACGAATAAATTACAGGATCATAATCTAAAATGTATGTTTGCAAATGCGAGAAGCCTGGCTGACAAAATGGGTGAATTGGAAATGATGGCATTGAATGAAAAGTATGATGTAATAGGTATAGCAGAAACGTGGTTGAACAGTTCTCACGACTGGGCTGTAAATATAGAAGGATATGCCTTGTTTAGGCAGGACAGAAAAAAAAGGAAAGGGGGAGGAGTATGTGTTTATGTTAAAAAAAGAATTGAAGCCAAATTTAAAAGAAGAGATAACTGGTGATATGGATGATAAAGTGGAGGCAATATGGGTGGAATTAGGCAACAGGAAAGGGGGTAATGTCATTGTTGGTGTCTGCTATAAGCCGCCAAATGCTAGCAGAGAGGAGGTGAGTCAACTTCATATGCAGTTGGCAAGGGCTGCAAGTTTGGGGAGTGTGCTCATTATGGGGGACTTCAATTACCCTGACATTGATTGGTGTGGTGGAACTGCTATCACAGAAAAAGGCGATGAATTTGCTGCAGGATAATTTTCTCTCATAGGTGGTTGAGGTTCCTACTAGAAAAGGAGCTCTGTTGGATCTGGTAATATCTAACATTGTGGAGCGCATTATAGATATAAAGGTAACTGGAGGCTTAGGGAATAGTGACCATGAAATAGTGGCATTTGGACTTTGTTATCAAAAGGAAAAGTGCGCTGGGTTAACAAAGACATTTAATTTCAGGAAAGCAAATTTTCCCAGGTTAAAAGCAGCTCTTCAGAATGTCAACTGGGATAATGTATGATCAGGTAAATGTACTGAACAGAAGTGGACTGTGTTCAAGGGGATTTTAACCAGTTCACATCTAAATTTATACCCTTGGGAAATAAATGTAAAAAAAATAAATCCGCGCCCATGTGGCTGAATTCTGATGTAAAGAGGCAAATGGAAAGGAAGAAAAAGGCATTTAAAACCTTTAAGGCCGAGGGAACAGAAAGGGCCTTTAGGGATTATAAAAACTGTAACAAGGAGTGTAAGAAAGCAATCAAACTAGCTAAAATTAATAATGAAGTTAGGATAGCTGAAGAAAGCATCACTAAGCCTAAATTTTTTTTTAAGTATATTAATAGTAAGAAGATGAGGACTGAGAATGTGGCACCATTAATTAATGGGGATAAGTTAGTTACGGAGGATGGCGATAAAGCAAATGTCTTGAATAATTTTTTTTCCTCTGTATACACTATAGAAGATCCAAGTTCAGATATCATAGAGTATAGTAGCAATAATGGTATAAAAGATTCAAGTGCACTGTGGTTAACCGAGGATATGGTACAGAAAGAACTAAAGAAGGTTAATATTAATAAATCTCCTGAACCGGATAAAATACATCCTCGGGTGCTTAAGGAGCTAAGTTAAGTTTTATCTAGGCCATTGTTTCTTATTTTTGCTGATTCCCTCATGTCCGGTGGTGTGCCTCTGGATTGGAAAAAGGCTGATGTTATTCCAATATTCAAAAAGGGTAGTCGTTCACAGCCGGGTAATTACAGGCCTGTAAGTTTAATTTCAGTGGTGGGGAAGATCCTGGAAAGTTTAATAAGGGAACATGTTCTAGAGTATGTTTCAAGGACTGACATTATAAGTAGTAACCAGCATGGATTTAGGAGGAGAAGATCTTGTCAAACTAACTTGCTTGGCTTTTTTGATGAAGTAAGTAGAAATTTAGACTCTGGCATAGCAGTAGATGTAGTTTGCTTGGATTTAGCAAAGGCTTTTGATACAGTCCCCCATAGGCGACTAATGAATAAGCTAAGGTCTGTTGGTCTGGGGAGTCACATTTGTACATGGATAGAAAATTGGTTAATGAATAGGATGCAGAGAGTAGTTGTTAATGGGGCTTCATCATTATGGACTAAAGTGCTAAGTGGGGTGCCACAGGGTTCTGTGTTGGGGCCGCTTCTATTTAATCTATTTATTAATGATTTGGAAGTGGGTATTGTCAGCAAGGTTTCTGTGTTTGCTGACGACACAAAACTTTGTCGACCATTAAAAACTTCAGAGGATGTGCAATTGTTGCAAGGGGATCTAGATAGATTATCACATTGGGCTGCTAAGTGGCAGATGAAATTCAATGTTGATAAATGTAAGGTGATGCATTTTGGACTTAAAAATCCTTGTGCTACTTATACTATAAATGGCTCTGTGTTAAGTGAATCCCTGTTGGAAAGGGATCTTGGAGTTTTGGTGGATAACAAACTTAAAGGTAGCAAGCAGTGCCAGGCGGCAACAGCCAGAGCCAGCATGGTATTGTCTTGTATAAATAGAGGTATGGATTCAAGGGAGGAAAATGTTATTCTCCCTCTTTACAAAGCATTGGTAAGGCCTCATTTGGAATATGCAGTGCAATTTTGGAATCCTGTGTACAAAAAGGACAATAAGGGGATTGGGGGAGCTTGAATATGAAGAGAGACTGGAAAAGTTACAATTATGTACGCTGGAGAAAAGGTTACTGTGGTTACTGTGTATAAATACATTAACGGGCCATACAATAAACTATCTGGGGCATTGTTCACCAATAGAACATGTCAAAGGACACCCCTTAAGACTTGAAGAAAAAAGGTTTAGGCTTCAAGCTCGGAAAGGGTTTTTCACTGTGAGAACGGTAAAGCTATGGAACTGTCTTCCAGTGGACGTTGTAATGGCAGGTTCATTGGTCAATTTCAAAAAAAAGCTGGATGAGTTTCTGCAAACAAGGAATGTTGCAAGTTACTGGTATTGATACATAAAGTAGCGTTGATCCAGGGAAATTTCCGATTGCCACTTGGAGTCAGGAAGGAATTTTTTCCCCCTTCATAAATTTGGTGGGGTTTTTTTGCCTTCCTCTGGATCAACAGTTAGGCAGGAAATGAGGATATTGCTAGATGGGTTGGACTGGATGGACGTATGTCTTTATTCAACCTCAAATACTATACTATACTAACCAATCATCAATTTGAATAACCAATCATCACATAGATAACACAATATGTCACCAAACGTCCATATCATATAATAGTTATAGATATCTCTCTCCGTCGCACTCCGTTCTTGGCTTCTTGCCCGGGTGCTGCCGTAACTCCACAACATTCAGTACAAACTTGAATCGGAGCACTCCATGGACTCCAAACAAACTCTCTATTAAACCTTAATGCAGGTCAATACTCCTACGCTTTCGGCCCAATGGCGGCCGTCATCAGGGTTACAGATCCCACCATGCAATGCGCTTAAAACAGGTAAGTACCCTACCCCACCCCCCACCCCTCCGTACTCAGTGTGCTGTGTAACTTTTGCACCTCCCCGGTGTAGTGTGGTTATCAAAGGCATGACAAAACTGCTTTATGCTACAAGTGCCGTGTGTTGCTCCTCACTACTGTGACAGCTATATTCCTCTTCCACAACCCCTTGGAGTACCGGTGTTATGGACAAAAGTGTAAGATTTCCCACTACTGCGGCTACTAAGTCCTCTGGCCAGCTCAATGCTGCGACCACCCATAAAGTGCTAGTGCCTAGGATAAATATGTTAATGGAAAATCTGAGTGTTAAAATTGCTAATACCAGGGATTAAAAGGTGCCTCTATTAAGTAATAAAATCCAAGTGCATAAAACCACATGATGATACCCATAATGGATGTTTCCCATATAAAGTGTACACGTGCCATCCAACCGGGAAGAGCAGTGCATAAGAACAATAAAGTTACATAAAACATTGATTCGTTACATTAAAGGAAAAAAAAAACATACAAAATAGGCTAATTCAATACTGTGTTGCTTCTTATATGGATACTCGAGTCATATAGCTTCTACTAGATACACTAAATGGACCTGACTTAGGGACTAGAGGGACAAAATAGCGATAGGGAAGTATTAACCAGAACGACCATGGCCAGTACTAAGAAGAATAAGAATACCAACTTAATTAATAAGCTCACTGTTCTACTAAGTAGCATGAAAAGAGGGGGGACTTAGCATAGCCCTATCTGTAGAGAGATCACTACAGTCACAATAAGTTATAAAAGCAAGACAGGGCTTACTGCTCATTTAGGCCCTCAGGTGATAAAGTGCCAAGCCTCTTGATCCATTCTCTTCGAAGCAACGCCCCCTTTCTGTCAAACCCTTCACTAATGGGTTCATAATCTATTGCCATCCATTTGAGGGTAGCAAGGGAATGTCCCTCCCTCTTAAAATGTCTCTCTATGGACTGTTCCTCAAATTTATCCTGGGCTCTATTTTGTTTCTCTTCAAACTGTGCATCCTTTCCTTCCTGCATCCACTCTGGGCCTAAGTTTCAATAAACCAAACATGGCTTAGAAGGGCGAAAGTGGATCTACAAGAACAAGTATAAGTCGTAATCTTTATTTAGACCAGATGGTGCCAATGTATTTAATTTCTTGACCAGACCTCCCTTTGTTTTAATTTGAGTTCCCTGTCCCCCCCCCCCCCTCTCTCTCAAGGGGGTCTGGACCATCTCAAGCATCATAAAACGTAATTCATGATCTCTATGTCCTGCCTCAACAAAATGTTTTGATACAGGCAACCTCTTATCCTTTAATCTGATGCTGGAACGATGCTAGGATATCAGAGATTTAACCATCTGAGTGGTTTCGCCCACATACAACAGATTGCAGGGGCACCACAACACATAAACAACATATCTTATGTCAAATGTGTGGTAACCCCTGATGTCAAACTTTTGGGACACCTAATGATTGTTTGGCTCACCCCTAATGATATATTAATGACTTGTGATGTAACACAAAATAGTAGGGGTAGAGGTCTGCAGAGAAGCCTTGATACAGCACAAACATTGCCAACCTCCCATTGAAGCATTGATGGATTTACTAACTTATATTCTTACCAACAATTATTTTTTATTTGGGGAGAAATACTTCCAACAGATATCAGCCAGTGAAATGGGGTTGAATGTGGCTCCGTCCGTAGCCAATTTCTTTATGGAGCAATTTGAGAAACAATACATTGTTCAAAAATATCAATCACAGATAATAGTATACAAGCAATACAGAGAGGATATGTTCTTTGTGTGGAGAGGAAACATTGATTCAGCTAAAGCTTGTATAGAAGACCTCAATTCCCAACAAACGTCCATCAAGCTTACCGCCCACATAGACCCCGACCAAGTGGATTTTCTTGATTTGAGAATCTATTAATCTGGAAATAAATTAGACAACTTTATTCCATAAACCAACTGACAAGAATACAATCTTGCATAAAAAGAGTTGCCACCCTGAGGCTTTAAAAAGGTCGATACCTATCAAGAATTATATACTCCAATCCAGCCCACACCCTATCATACAACCTAAAAGAGGAAATAAACACCTACCTTACAGCCTGTCAACTCCCAACTATACCCAAACAAGAATTAGACAACTTAAACACTACAATAGGAATAGAAGAATTAGAATAGATAGTTAAGAGTTTACCCAGAAGTAAAGCCCCAGGACCTGATGGGTTCACCTACAAATACTACAAAACAAAACTTCACACTACTAAGCACACGTGCAAATTTTACAATACAATAATGGAAGGATCTGTTCCCCCCACAACATTTACAACATCCTTTATAACCCTAATTATGAAAACAGGTAAAGACCTCTCAAACAGGGCAAATTACAGATCAATAGCACTACTGAATTCACAAAACTATTAGCAAACAGATTGGCCCCCATCCTAACACATCTTATACATAAAGACCAAGTAGGATTCATTCGGGGCAGACAAGCCAGTGATGCTACTTGTAGAGTAATCAATTTAATTTAATATGCCCAAAATAACAAAATAGAGACACTACTAATAGGCCTGGATGCCGAAAAGGCATTTGACAGGCTAGACTGGAACATCATGGTGCGCACATTACAAACAGTTGGAATTAATGGCCCTTTCCTTCACACAATAAGAGCACTATACACTAACCCAACAGGCAAAATAAAAATCCCAGGAGCACTCTCCGAAACCTTTTCAATACAAAGAGGCACAAGACAGGGCAGCCCCCTGTCCCCACTACTATATGCTTTAAGCATAGAACCCCTAGCAACCCAAGTCAGAAATTGTACCGAGCTAAAAGGAATCCAAATTGGCAAAAGCCATTTTAAAATCTCCTTATATGCAGACAATGTACTGCTATGTCTCTCAGAGACGATGTCTGTCTCCCACCTATAACTCCCACTACTTTTCCACCTTCTGGCACATCTGGCTTCTCCCGGGATGATAATTTCCACACCTCCTCCGTTCTCCAACTACGGATCCCCTTGGGTCATGGGTGTCTTGCGTGCTGCTGGATGGAAAGTAGATCCATCCGATCCAATTCTCATTCAACACACTGGCGGGAGGGAGAGCTGTCCACTTCAAGAGCTCTCCACGGGACCGGGTAAAAGTAAGGATAAGTCCCAACTTATCAAATAAATAGTGACACTGTGACAAAAATTAAGTGCAGAAATTGCAATTGTATGGGTCAGTTAACCACAACACTGTGTTACATATATATGGTCAATTAGTACAAAATGCTACGCATATTTTTCATTATTTCCTGTTCCTTTTTTAAGGTATGGGACAAACCATTTCGGATTGTTTCCCATATTGGGGGTGGAGATAAGGGTAGCCTGTAAATTTATTACACTTATTTTCAATTGTTGCACCAGATTTATAGATACATTTGTTAATTATTTGTAACATTTTTCTTCACTGTGTTTACTTGCACCATTATATAACACATGAAGTATTAAATTTAAAGGAAGCATTATGTTTCTCTCTATAAAGTTTATACAGTAGAGGCACAGTTATAGCATTTATTATTTTAAGGGGACTTTTTCTATTTTCTCTATGTTCTTTAATACGGGTTTGTAATTCTCTTATTGTTTTCCAAAAGGATTTGGTATACTACCATTTTTATTTTGCAATTAAAAATGCCTTTGGATGGAACAGTTATTCACCTTAAATTCCCCATTGTTTGAGTGAATATATTCACATATTGCACTGTTACCACATATTTGCATACCTATCAATTTTCTATTCCCTTCCCTTTTGTATCTTTTAGTACACTTGGAGCTATTATGATTTTAAGATTTCTTGGTCTTCTGAAAAATATTTTTGGCTCTTCTGAAAAATATTTTTGGCTTACTTCCTACCAATTCTTTTAATTCTTTATCTTCCTTACAGGGCATCTATACCAAAAAAATAGGTTATTTAAAACTGGAAACTATAATTCTTCCCAACCTCTACTGTATCATTTTTTTGTTGATCTGCCCCCTATTTCTTTAGATATCCAATCTAAAACTTCTTATATTTCAGCTGTCAATCAAGTTCCTTGCTCTCAAAAACTATTCTTTTGTGAGTAGTTTTACTGTAGCTGGAATGGTGACAGTTTTGACAGTTGGAATGCTGTATGCTGTCTGCAGGCTTGACTGTTTGTGGGGGGAAAGTCAGGTTGGATGTATGTAAGTGGGAGTGGTTAAAAGAGGATGGGGGTATACTGCTCCTAAACAAAATGTGTGCTGGATTGAAGGCATGCAGTAACACTCACAAATCAGAGTGCTACTTACATGTATTCAACTATAGATTAAGATGAGGCAAAATATTTTTTTCAGTATAGTGTCCCTTTTTTTTTAGTGCCAATTTTTTTTATACACTTGACCACTTTACCCACTTCTCTTGTGTACTCTAATAAAATTTTTGACTTTATTACTCTTTTTCTTTTTTGGTATGAATCCTGTATGTCTTACTTTTATCAGCTTTCTCTTTTGCTTTTTCCACAACTTCTTTATACTTTTTTTCTTCCAGAAACCTCCTTTTAATGGTTTCACTCTCTCATATTCAACATTTGTTGAGCAATTATTTTTTTTTGAGTATTTTCTAGCCTTATGAGCGCTATCGGCGTGAATATAGGCATTCGCATCCACCTCTTTAAAATATGTTTTTGCTTGAAGTTCGTTATTTACTGCCTTCATTTCTAAATCCAAGAATTGTAGTGTTTTATCATTTTTGTTACTTTTTTAGATCAGACTCTTTATTTAGGTATAACATAAAATCTCCTAATGATTCTCTAGACCCATCCCAGATTAATATAATATCGTGTGTGTGTGTATATTCCAAAAACTAAAACAATAGTGAATTCAAGGGGAATAACTGTTTCATACAAATGCTTTTTTTAATTGCAAAATGTACATAGGGAAAATAATAAGAGCATTACAAAGGCGTATTAAAGAACATATTAGAGAAATTAAAAAAAGTCCCCTTAAAATAATAAACGCTATAACTGTGCCTCAACTGTATAAACTTTATAGAGAGAAACCTGACGCTTCCTTTAAATTGATTAATGGAAGGGTAATAGGAAATATAGATGTGAGTAATAACAGAAGAGTAGGTTATCTAAAAAAGAAACTTTTCCAGTTAGAACAAAGAATATTTTTTGAATATGAAACTATATACCCAAAAGGGTTAAATGAAATGGTAGAGTTAAGTCCATTTTTGTAAGCGTGTTGCAATACTTACTTACTGTGTTATATAATGTTGACACATATGTCGGTGAAGAAAAATTTAACAAATAATTAACAAATATATCTATAAATCTGGTGCAACAATTGAAAAGAAGTGTAATAAATTTACAGGCTTCCGTATCTCTCCCAAACTCCCCCCCCCCCCCCCCACTTCCAATATGAGGAAAAGTCCGAAATGGTTCATCCCATACCTTTTTAAAAGGAACAGGAAAGAATGGAAAATATGCCTGATGAAACACGTAGCATATTGTACCAATTGACACGATATATGTAACACGGTATTGTGGATAATTGACCCATACAATTGCAATTTCTGCACTTTGTTTTTGTCACAGTGTCACTTTATTCATTTGCAGAGTTCTGACTTCTTACCTTTACCCAGTCCCGCGGAGTGCTCTGAGTGGACAGATCTCCCTCCCGTTGGTGTGCCGAGTGAGAATAGGATTGGCCTGATCTACTTTCCATCCAGCAGCACGTGAGCCACCCGTCTCCTCTGAGGGGATCCATAGTTAGAGAATGGAAGAAGCCAGACGTGCCAGAAGGTGGAAAGGTACTGGAGGTTATTGGTGGGAGCCAGAGAGACATCAAGGCATGGGAGGGAGAACTCTGAACCTCGGGAGGTTGTAGACTGCGTGGTACATGGGGTAAGAGGACTATATTTCTGGACTCTCACATAGGAGTGTTTTTGGACTCTCGCATAGGAGTGTATTCTCCATAGACTTTAATTGCTATATATGCACTTTATATACAATATGTTCTTGTTCACTGTATTTAATTGTTTGTGTCATAGTACTAATAGTGAAAGAATATTCTGTGTGATATTTTAATCTTTGTTTCCCCTATATATTTGTTGTGTGAACTGTGATACCTGGTGTACACAACCCGTCCTGGTTAGGGTTCTAAAGTTAGGGCATATCCACATTTTTAATTAAGTCTAAATGGGCATCTAAAACTAAGAAATAAAACATAGCAGTACCTAGCATTGTACCCAATGTTCCGTGTACACAGATATCCAGCATTTTGGAGCTGCTTTAAACCAACTGGAATTTAATGCATGTATTTTGCTTGATTTATTTTATCGTATTCTATACTGAAATAAAAATACCTTATTTACATCATTTACAAAACATTTCAAAATGTTTTTTTTTTAAATGACATTTTTTGTTTTGCAGAGAGCAGAGGAAACAATTTCAAGAACTGGTTGAAATGAAATTTAAGGAATGGCTAATAAAGACCGAAAACAGACAACAGCTGGATAGCCTTGTATTCAGTGTTGATAGCGTAAAACAGGTTTCAATTTAACATACAAAGACCAATTAAAGAAATCTCAAAACAGGACCAGATTTTATATATATATATATATATATGGCCTAAAATAGGTGTGTAAAATGTAATTAAACATTGTTTTTCAAACATATTCCCAGTGATTTATTTGGTTTATTTCCTTTCTATCGTGATTTGCCACCTTGACAAATAAAAGGTAATTAGAATAACAAGGGGGGGGGGGGGAGTGACCGTTGAAGAGAAGCCTATTAATACAGACAAAGGCTGGTCACGGCTGAAAACAGGAAGAGTTCAAGCAGAAAGTAATATAGTTGAACATTTATAGCAATAACTCATGCCATCAGTGGGGGAAAGGGGGTACACCTGTATGGGGCCCGGACTTGCCAGGGGCACTGAGAGTGAGGGGGGGGGTTTCTTTCTTCCCTTCAACAACACAAGAGCACTGTTTTTAGATGGAGAAGAGAAAGCGGGCATGTGCTTCCTGGATTGTGTCTGCTGCATGGCCCCATGACTCCGTAAGTGGCTTTACTGTCTAAGGGGCTTTTCCCCTTGCCTGAACTTGGATCTCTTTTGTGCTTTGATCCTCCATTTTACCCTCTGTCTAATTGCTATGTACAGGTATAGGACAGTTACTGCTAAACTTTCTCTTGGGGGCTGCTGGTGTCTGTACCTAAATAGCAGTGGTGGCTATTAAGAAACTACAACTTCCAGCATGCCTTAGTTGCATTATGCTGACAAGGCATGCTGGGAGTTGTACTTTCCAAAACATCTGGAGTTTAGAGGTTGGGCCCCAGCAGACCCCCCAAGAAAGTTTAGCAGGCACTGTCAGTGTGTTTAAAAGCATGTGTTCATTACCCAGTGTTAGTCAGTCCTCCAGTTCATTAGCCAGTGTAGTCAGCCCTCCAGTTCATTAAACAATGTTAGTCAGCCATCAAGTTCATTACTCAGTGTTGTCAAACCTCTATTTCATTCCATGGTGTAGTCAGCCCTCTATTTCATTACCCAGTGTTGTCAGACCTCCAGTTCATTAAACAGTGTAGTCAGCCCTCTAGTTTATTACCCAATGTAAGTCAGCCCTTAAGTTCATTACCCAGTGTTGTCAGACCTCCAGTTCAGTAGCCATTGTATGCAGCCCTCCGGTTCAGTAGCCATTGTATGCAGCCCTCCAGTTCATTAGGTAGTGTATTCCGTACTGTACTCCAGTTCGTTATCCAGTGTTGTCAGTGCCCTGGTTAATTAGCCATTTATATCAGCCCTCCAGTTCATTAGCAGCGTTGTCAGCCCTCCAGTTTATTAGCCAGTGTTGTCAGCCCTCCAGTTTATTAGCCAGTATTGTCAACCCCCCAGTTCATTACACAGTGTAATTAGCCCCCAGTTCATTAGACAGTGTTGTCAGCCCACCAATTAATTACCTAGTATAGTCAGCTCTCCACTTTATTAGCCAGTATTAGTCTGTCCTCTACTTCATTAGTATTACTTAGCCCTCCAGTTCATTACCCAGGGTAGTCAGCCCTCCAGCTGTAACCTTAAAGGATAGGTAAAGGAACGGGTTGTAATGGAGCTATGTCTTACCCCCCGTTCTTTAATTAATGTAACAGGAGCCAGTGGTAGATCACACTTGCAGGTAAGTTTTCAATCTTCGTTCCTGGCTCCTGTTACATTAATTGAAGAACTGGAGGTAAAACAGCTCCTTTACCTGCCGTTCTTCAATTAATGCAAAAATGGAATATTTTACTTTGAGTGAAGTAATCCTTTAACCACAATATACACTTGAAAATATTGCAGGCAACAATGTAAAATGGGAATAATGGTCTTTAAAAATGAGTGTGACACAAAATGTTCCGCACACACCGCATCTCTTCTCTCCATGTGTCCCTCTTTTGCATTTTAAAATGTTAGAAGGTATGCCTGTCTCAGTTTATACGTTATGGATGGGGCAGGAATTTACCCAGTACGGGGCCCAGAAAAGTCTGATGGCGGCCCTGACTCTAGGCACATTAAGGAAATTTCAGCTAGAGGCCAGGCCACAGATCAACATGCCTCCTCTCTTTTTTTTTCATCAGCATGGGAGGTTATATGTTCAAACAAGATAAAACATTCCATCCCTCTAAAAAAGGGTAGATAAGCCAAATGTTCCCAGTGCACAAATGGGGCGGCTCTCTGGGTTCAGTGTTAAACGTAAAAGCTCTCGACTGTTTCATAAAACCAAAATGATTCAGATTAGAGAACCTGCCCAACTTACACTTTTTCCGGCACAAAAAATTACATGTTAAAAATAGATTAAAAGATTGCATATATAGTATTTGAGGTTGAATAAAGACATGCGTCCATCTAGTCCAACCCATCTAGCAATATCCTCATTTCCTGCCTAACTGTTGATCCAGAGGAAAGCAAAAAAACCCACCAAATTTATGACTCCATCAGGGCGATGCACTAACGGCGCATCGCTCCTGATTTGGAGTTGAAGTTGCGCTAACTGATGTTATATCGGTTAGCGTGACTTTAACTCCTTCTTTGCGGCGGCTGCGTGGCTAACACGTAAGTTAACAGCGCAGCCGCCACAAGTGATGTTATATGCCGAAATCGGCATTTTATTGCGGCACTTTCAACGCCAGCTAATAAGTGCCGGAATAGAACAGCGCCAAGTAGCGATGTTCCGAGCGCCGCTATCGGCATATAACATCACCGGGTTGTTTGCACCGGGTTGCCGATAGCGGCGCTCGGTGCATCGCCCTTCAAGTGGCAATCGGAAATTTCCCTGCATCAACTCTTTTTGTATCAATACCAGTAACTTGCAACATTCCTTGTCTGCATAAACTCAATCAGCTTTTTTTTTTAAACTGACCAATGAACCTGCCACAACAACGTCCACTGGAAGACCGTTCCATATCTTTACCGTTCTCACAGTGAAAAACCTTTTCTGAACTTGAAGCCTAACAGGGAGATTCAATAAAAGTTCTTATCGTTTAAAATGTGCTAATTTTTGCCCCAACCAATCAGATGTTAGATTTCAAATGTTAAATGATATCTGATTGGTTGGGGCAAATTAGCACCATTTTAAACGATAAGAACTTTTATTGAATAACCCTGTAAATGTTTTTTCTTCTTGTCTTAATGGATGTCCACATGTCCTCTGACATGCTCTATTGGTGAACAATGCCCCAAATAGTTTATTGTATGGCCTGTTAATGTATGTATACACCGTAATCATATCCACATGCAAGCGTCTTTTCTCCAGTGTACATAATTGTAACTTTTTCAGTCTCTCTTCATATTCAAGGTCCCCAATCCCCTTGTTAATTTAGTTGCCCTTCTCCGAATCCTTTCCATTTTAAAGATGTCCTTTTTGTACACAGGATTCCAAAATTGCACTGCATTTTCCAAATGAGGCCTTACCAATGCTTTGTAAAGAGGGAGAATAACATTTTCCTCCTCATCCATACCTCTCTTTATACAAGACAATACCATGCTGGCTCTGGCTGTTGCCTCCTGGCACTGCTTGCTACCTTTAAGTTTGTTATCCACCAAAACTCCAAGATTCCTTTCCAACAGAGATTCACTTAACACAGAGCCATTTATAGTATAAGCACCACAAGAATTTTTATGTCCAAAATGCATCACCTTACATTTATCAACATTGAATCTCATCTGCCACTTAGCAGCCCAGTGTGACAATCTATATAGATCCCCCTGCAACGATTGCACATCCTCTGAAGTTTTTAATGGTCAACAAAGTTTTGTGCTGTCGGCAAACACAGAAACCTTGCTGACAATACCCACTTCCATATCATTAATCAATAGATTAAATAGAAGTGGCCCCAACACAGAACACTGTGGCACCCCACTTAGCACTTTAGTCAATAATGATGAAGCCCCATTAACAACTACTCTCTGCATCCTATTCATTAACCAATTTTTTATCCATGTACAAATGTGCCTCCGCAGACCAACAGACCTCAGCTTATACATTAGTCGCCTATGAGGGACTGTATCAAAAGCCTTTGCAAAATCAAAGTATACTACATCCACTGCTATGTCAGAGTCTACATTTCTACTTACTTCCTCATAAAGCCAAGCAAGTTAGTTTGACAAGATCTATTCCTCCTAAATCGATGCTGGTTACTACTTATAATGTCAGTCCTTGAAACATACTCTAGAATATGTTCCCTTATTAAACTTTCCAGTATCTTCCCCACCACTGAAGTTCAACTTACAGGCCTGTAATTACCTGGCTGTAAGGAACTACCCTTTTTGAAAATTAGAATAGCATCAGCCTTTTTCAAATCCAGAGGCACACATCCGGACATGAGGGAATTTGCAAAAATAAACAATGGCCTAGATAAAACTGAACTTAGCTTCCCTAAGGACCCAAGGATGTATTTTATTCAGTCCAGGAGATTTATTAATATTAACCTTATTTAGTTGTTTCTGTACCATATCCTTGGTTAACCAAAGTGCAGAGTCCCATCTCTGCTATCCGCACAACAGAAGAGGATAATGTACAATTTATCTCACCAAGAGAAAGCCGCAATAAACAAGCTCTAGAAGAATAGCAGATAAAGGTGGGGCAATTGTTATTATGGATACAATAAAATATGTTGAAGAAGGCAACAGACAACTAACAAATGATATATATTACTACAAACTCTCCAAAGATTCTACCAAGGAATACAAAACTAAACAAACTGATTAAATCATTTCCACAAGACCTAGAATCAGAGATGCTTCCATTGATAGCAGATCAACCAGACATTGGAACCTTTTTCATGCTCTCCAAAATACACAAACCAGGAATCCCAGGAAGGCCCATTGTCACAGGTATACATATCGGGCCTGGTAGAAAACATATTCAAACCACTTCTAAAACAAATTAAGAGTTATATACAAGATACTACAGACTTCCTTAAAGAGGAACTGTGGTCCAAAAATGACTTTAGGTAAATTGATAGGAATTACTTTCCTGAGAGTTTTTGCAATTGATTTCAATTATTTATTTTACATAGTTTTGAAGATATTTACATTTTTGTGTGTGACATGGCAGCAGTATCACCAGGTCCCCTGCACTTCCTGCTTCCTGGTCTGAAACCTGTCAGTCAATCTACCCTGTGTCTCTTCCCCTTTGCAGCCCCCCTGGTCCCTCCCACTCATGGACCTCTACAGTTGCAGGCCCCCCTTGGCCCATTCCCTTACAGCCCAATGTGGCCCTGCCCACCTGTGGGTGCTGTGGCCCTGTCCACTCACAGGTGCTGTGGGCCACTCTGATCCCCCCCACTCTGTGGAAACAGCCTTTTCAGGCAGAGTGAGAACTCTGCCTGAAAAAGGCTGTTTTCACATAGTGAGAGAGAGAGGCAATAGCAGCATGTTGTAAATTTTTAAAAACTGCCCCCGCAGTAAATACAGTCCCAAAGTCCTCACCAGCCTCATTGGTTTCATTCTTAATCATAACTATTTTACGTTTAACCAAGAAATTTATCTACAATGCATGAGTGTAGCCATTGGAAGCAAAATGGCACCTACAACTATCTCCACTTTAACAGTTTTCATCCGCACCACACCAAGAAAGGAATCATATACAGCCAAGTTACTAGATTGCACAGAATATGTAACAAAAGAGAGAGAAAGACACCTAGGTGCACTTGGTACATCTTTCAAACAAAAGAGACATCCACGCAGAACAATTACCACTAACATAAACAAAGCATTGAGAACACCCAGGGATAACATTCTACAGTACAAAAAAAAAAAGAAACACCCGGTTCCCTTTGGAAACAACATATAACCCAATACTGGAAGGAATATGTACAATAATGAAAGAACTACATCCTATGATTAATCAAGATGAAACCCTTAAAAACAAATTCCCAGAACCCTCTATACTTGCCTTTAGGCAATAGCCAAACCTTCACCAAAAACTAGTAAGAAGAAAGTTACACACGGATTATGAAAATATCACCCCAAGCACCAAACCATGCAGGGGTCCTTGGCGTAAACTGTGCGACAATATTAACAGTTCTCCATCTGTAATACACAAAGGAAGGGGGTGTTTAACATACAGGGATCTTACAGCTGCAGATCCAGCAATGTGGTGTATTTAATACAATGTAACAAATGTACGGACACTATATATATATATATATATATATATATAGGGGAAACCAGTAAAAGACTACAGAAGAGGATGAACTCCCACAGAAGTAGCATCACCAACCATAATGAGAATAATTAACTGTTTGCCTGTGGGGCATCATTTTTCTCAACCAGGACACTCCATGGAAAACCTCCAAGTCCAGATCTTGAAGGGACAGTTCAGTAGCAACCAAGATAGAAAAACATTTGAAGAGGGTAGATCCCTTGAAAGCTTTTCTACTAAAATAAACTGTTAGGGCACCACCACACTGCGCCGCAATCGCACACGGAAATGCATGTGATTTCATGTGATTTTGTTCCATTTGCGTGTGCGGTTTTTCATTAAGTATAGGAAAATGCATGCGATTGCAATTAAAAATGCAGAACGCAAATCGCATGCGCAATCGCAACGCACCCAAAACGCGCGCTTTTCAACGATCTGAAAAAAACGCACACAAAAAAAATGCAGCAGTGTGGCCTAGCCCTTAGTCCATTAAAAGTATCACATTACTATACTTTTTGCTCCATATGAAAACATATTTTTTCTTGCTCTTGTTATATAATTCAAAAAGAAGGCAGCTGGATATTAAATGATTTTTATTTCACATAAAAATGAATTTTAACCATTGTTTTTTATTTACACAGAACAATATAATGGGTTGTCACTTATTTATTGTATCACCGTTTTACTTAATTGTTTTGTATTATGCATACCAGGGCCGTTTCTAGTTATCTAGGGCCTCTAGCGCGATCACATCGCAATTCCATCATGCTTTAAAGTGCAGTAGTGTGGCCTAGCCCTCCAAGAGTATTGCCATTAACCCTTCAGTGCCAGCAGACTTTCCTATTAATAATTTTAGTGCCAGCAATTTCCCAGAATATTGCTATTAACACTTTCATTGCCAACACTTTAATTGATATACAGTATGAACCTGCTTTCCATGTTTCTTCCATTGAATTGTTCACTCCTAACCTACTCTAAGTTTGAATTGGAGAGTTGAGTGGAAGGAAGAAAGAGGCAGGGATAGTGATCTCATGGCTTCTAGTCACAGGGGCCACTGTTAAAAAGTCTGCAGCAGCTTTTACCTGTCATTATAGAACTGCTCTCCTCAGTACTATTAGCTGAACTCATCCTTTTGAAACATTGTTTCCAGGTAGAGATAGCTGAGTTCAGGCTTTCTACAATGTTGCAGTTCTAACTCAGCAAGTAAAAGCTTACAGGGAGATGCTAGGGAGAACACTGGGCATCCTGCTTTAAAATAGGCACCCTAGCTCTTTGCCTAGGTGGCCTATGCCTAAAAATGTCCCTGATGCAAACTGATTATATTATTTCATATTATAAAATATGAAATAGCTTTAGATATCTACTATTATGCATAGTTAATTTATTGCTTATTTGCACTGTATTTGGCACCTATGCCCTTTACAATATATATAGCTATTTATAGTTAAATGCAGGACCGCCCATTTATTGGTCACAATTGTAAACTTTTATTTAAACTTGATGTCACTGTTACACTTGGATCACCTGAGGGGGAAACTTTCACCACCACCCTCCAAACGGTGTGTTTGATGTATGGTCACTAATTAAAAAGTATTTCACTTTATCTTGGAGTGCCATTCTCAGTTTTTTCTGTTTCAATATTAATGTCCACCCCTCCACACACAAATGTTTTGAAGCAGGACTTCGTTATGTTGAAAATTTCCAATTCCGCTCCCAGACAGAGTTATTAAAAACACATGCTCCTCCTCGCTGGAGATTCAATGTCGAGAAATGTAAGGTGATGCATTTTGGACTTAAAAATCCTTGTGCTGTTTATACTATAAATGGCTCTGTGCGCTAGCAATAGATAACGTACCTATGTTGTTGGGAGCGTCTGCTACCACCTGTGAGTCCAATGCTTCAATCGCCTCCCAAATACACCTGTCTCCCAATAGGCATGAGGATTTGTACAGGGGCTCAAGCCCCTGAGGAAGTGGAAGGAGTTCCACGAAACGCGTTGGGCGGAATCTTGTGTGCGTACCTCATGGTGCATCTGTTTGGACCCTGCATGTTTTGCTTTTAAAAGTCGAAATAAAGTTCTGAATTTTAGCTTCACGTATACTCTCCGAGTCTGGTTGCCGGCCTTTCTTCTGGGAGATACTCCCCTTATTTGTATAAATGGCTCTGTGTTAAGTGAATCCCTGTTGGAAAGGGATCTTGGAGTTTTGCTGGATAACAAACTTAAAGGTAGCAAGCAGTGCCAGACGGCAACAGCCAGAGCCAGCATGGTGTTGTCTTGTATAAAGAGAGGTATGGATTCAAGGGAGGAAAATGTTATCCTCCCTCTTTACAAAGCATTAGTAAGGCTTCATTTGGAATATGCAGTGCAATTTTGGAATCCTGTGTACAAAAAGGACATCTTTAGAATGGAAAGGGTTCAGAGAAGTGCAACTAAATTAATAAGGAGATTGGGGGAGCTTGAATATGAAGAGAGATTGCATAAGTTACAATTATGTACACTAGAGAAAAGGCGTTCGGAAAGGGTTTTTTACTGTGAGAACTGTAAAGCTATGGAACAGTCTTCCAGTGGACGTAGTTTTGGCAGGTTCATTGTTCAGTTTCTAAACAAATCTGGGTGAGTTTCTGCAAATAAGGAATGTTGCAAGTTACTGGTATTGATATATAAAGTAGAGTTGATCCAGGGATATCTCTGATTGCCACTTGGAGTCAGGAAGCAATTTTCCCCCTTCATTAATTTGGTGGGTTAGTTTTGCCTTCCTCTGGATCAACAGTTAGGCAGGAAATAAGGGTATTACTAGATGGGTTGGACTCCTCCTCAAATACTGTACTATACTATATATTTATGTACTAGACTATTTATGTGTTTGTCCCCCTTGTATGATTTCTTGTATTTTGTTATTGTTAAGCACTGTGTTCCCAAGTGGTGCTATATAAATAAACTATGCATACATACATTTCAAGTTATATTTAAATTTTTCAGCTTTCTAGGGGCTAGGCCAAATTAGCGCGTTTTTCTCGCACTTATTGATCGCGTTTTGCGATCTGTTTGAGCATGAGAAAGGAAGAGCAGTGCAGGTCAGTGTGGGTGGCCACATTGTATGCGCTGCTCTGTGCTGCGATCCATTTTCGGAATGCATGCAATCAAAATTTTTTCTCAGCATAAGCAGACAGTAACACTTTTCACGCACATTGACATTTGTCATGATGTGTCCTCAGCCTTACTATTGCAGTTTTGGGTGTTGATTCAAAATTACAAACATAGAGTCGCACTCCAAAGTGAATGGTGGGTTTATTTGAAACCAATCATCAACACATACAACGTTTGGAGGGTATATAGCATATAGGCTATTTAAACTTACATTGTGTTGCGCACCCATCACCTGATGAAGGGGGCTTGTACCCTCAAAACATTGTATGTGTGAACACACCATTCACTTTGGAGTGCGACTCTACATTGTATTTTTGATGATTACTCATGTTCCCTTGGAAGTAGGGAAACTAACCGTCTGCACCCACGGGGGCAGTGTGCATATAGACTTTGCTTATTACTTGGGTGGTGATTTACCTATATACAATTTTTGAGGCACAATGTCTGAAATTTTGGCACTTTTTTCCTAAAATTTTTATGATCTATTTATATTTATAAATTCCCCTTGCTTGTGGATTGTCTGATTTTGCTAGAACTCCCCAACTTTCTCATAGTGTTATCTAATTGTGAAGGTTGTAAATCTGTATTTTTTAACCTTACACAGACCTGCTTTAAGTTTTACTTTCGATTTCTTCCAAATGCTTTGCAAATGCATACTGCAGTTTTCTCAGAAACCATGTGATATGTGCTGTTCTCTGAACTGTCTTCCCCCCTCTGATATAGAACTCTTGTTTTGGCATGTTCAGTCTTGTATGTATAGCACAAAGCAATTTCAAGTTTAAAACAGTCCAACATTCATCTTAGTACTGGAAAAATATACTGAAAAAAACAGGACATCAGAAAATACATAGGTGAGTGTAACTAGTAACACGTGGGTATGTGTAACATTTAAAAAAACACAGCACTGAAAATTTGTAATATACTTCCTTATTTAAAATATTTTTGTGTCTGCCTTTAACTCAGAAACCTTATATTTTCAGATGACAAGTAACTAACGGAAATAAAGTGTAAACCAATTTCTAAAAACCTGGAAAAAATTAACAGGGTTATTCAATAAAAGTTCTTATTGTTTAAAATGGTGCTAATTGCCCTAACCAATCAGATTTTAGCTTTCAAATGTTAAATGAGATCTGATTGGTTGGGGCAAAATTAGCAGCATTTTAAATAAGAACTTTTATTGAATCTCCCTGTTAATCTTTTAAAAATGTTTCATAAAGCAAAAATAATACTCTGAACATCAAATCAGATAATATAAAAAGAGCATAAGAATAAACTTTAGCTTTGCCTGTTAACAGTTGTCTCTTTTGTGACTGATAACATAGTTAATTTCTTAACACTCCAGATCTTCAAGTATTCCTTCAGCCCAGATACACCAACACCACTCGCTTCACCAAAAGACAAGCCCCTGCTTCCCAGGAGACTTGAAGCACCTCACCGGCATTGGTTGTCCCCTGGGTGCCAGCTAGCTGAGCTGAGCTGAGGTTAGGAATGCTTGAGAGGTCTGGAACGAAACAGAGAGCAAGGCCCAGACCCAGTGGTGTCTTTCCAATGAGGCAATATGAGCAAAATGCTCAGGGCAGAGCCCCTGCAATATATCAATAAAAAAACATTTTTTTTTTTTAAAACCAGTAGACAGAAAATAAAACCAGGGTTGCGTAAGCATGTTCACACTCACTGACCCGCAATTTTTCCTTCTGCCTTCATGCAGGCCCTACTCTGACTGTCAAAGGATATGTAGGGTAATTATCTGTGTGTGCAGAGCAGTTCACATTCAATCTAGTTTTGGTGATCTGGGCATTAGGGCATGTTATATGTACCTGTCTGTGAGCTGGGCATGAGGGCAACTTAGGTTAATTAGGGTCCTGCTGAAAGAATCTACCTTGAGGTGGTGGCAGGCTTACAAATCTTCTGGAAAAAAATCTTTTATTCTACAGGAATTATGGTGTGGATAAATGTCTTTTTAAGGAACTGTATAAATACCGCTGTGATGTAAAGTTAAAAAAAGACCAAAAGTTTAACCATACCCATTCCAGGAAGTCGCGCACACCTACACCTGGTTCATGGTGCATAGGGGCAGCATTCAAAAGTTTGGCTCAGGTGGCAAAAACCCTAGAGATGCCCCTGCACAGGCCCAACTAATGAGAGGACAGTAGGTATCCTCTTTGTAAAGAGGGAGACAAATATTTTCTCCCTTGAATACCTCTTTACACAAGAAAAAACCTACTGGCTCTAGCTGTTGCTGCCTAGCACTGCTTGCTATATTTAAGTTTGCTATTCACCAAAATCTTTAAGAACCTTTTCCAACAGAAAATCACTTAAAGGGCATGTCCACCCCCAAAGTAAAATGTATCCCCATGCTGGCCCCACTGTGTAGTGCAGGGATCCTCAAACTATGGCTCTACAGATGTTTTGAAAACTACAACTACCAGCATTCCTAGGCTTTCCTCTGTAGTTGAGGAATGCTGGGAGTTGTAGTTTTCAAACATCTGGAGAGTCGTAGTTTGAGGATCACTAGTGTAGTGTTAAAAAATCCTTACATTTCTCTTTTGCTCCAAATGGTACTTCTGCCACCAGCACATCCCCAACTGGCACCACCAGCACATCCCCTCTGGCACCACCAGCACATGCCAAACTGGAACCACCAGCACAGCCCCAACTGGCACCACCAGCACACCTTTGGGGTGTGCTGGTGGTTCCAGTTGGAGATGTGCTGGTGGTGCCAGAGGAGATGTGCCAGAACACATTCAAAGGAGGATTGGATATTTTCTTGGACAGGCAGAATATCCAAGGTTGTAACTAATTACTTCATCTTGTGTGGTCATGTGTGTTTGGTTGTATCCTTATCTTGATGAGTGTATTGTTTGAGTGGAGGAGACTTTTTTTATGTTGGGTTGGGGGAAGTGTTTTTTTGTTTTTTTTTCAACCCATAATTAACTGAGAAAAAAATAACCATGTGTAGTCCAAGTAGATTTGGAAGGACTGTGTGTAACTGTTAACAGGGAATAGCTTTAAATAGTTAGAGCAAATGTGAAAGAATATGATTTTTTTTCTGTAATTGATTGTTATAAATTGTCATATAATATATACATTTTAAAACATTTTTAACACATTATTTGTAAATGGAGGGGATGTGGTGCCTGGTTAAATCAATGTTGCATTATTTTTTATTAAATTCTAGGCACCACTACAGCAGACTCTCAGAGCAACCCTGCTCTGGTAGGCTCTGCCCCCTCCTCCCCGTCGGGGACGAGGCCAATAGGAAGGCACTAGCCGAGGCCAATAGGAAGGCACTAGCCGAGGCCAATAGGAAGGCACGCTAGTGTCTTCCTATTGGCCTCGTCGCAGACGGGGAGGAGGGGGCGGAGCCTACCAGAGCAGCATTGCTCTGAGAGTCTGCTGTAGGCTGCGCAAACCCAGGGGTGAGGACTTAGCGGTTCAGGTCCTCACCCTTGGTAAAAGCTAAGGAACAAGGAAGAAGAGCGGAGGGAAGGTGAGTATAATTGTCCTTTAATATATGTATACAGTGTTTAAGGTCCCTGATGTTCTCATTGTGTAGGTCAGGGTACCCAACCTGGCCCATGCTGGGGCTGCACTAACAACACCCCTTGCTCTGATCGGGCTGTGGGTGTAGCCCCACCCTCAACATGGCCAGGTACAGCCATGCCACTGCCACACCCCTTTCCATGCCCACCCACAGGTCCATGCGGATGGGGAAAAAATCTCAGCTGAGCACCTTCTGCGCTTAGGGGCACCTTCTGTGTGAACATGTTCAGCTGAATCTTTATCTTATTACTTTAAGTAAAATGTCTGTGGTGACCTTCTGGCCATCTGTTTTGGTTCTATGCTGGTGGGTGCAGCTGGTTAGCTGTGCTGATATTGCTTGAATTTAATACTTAACAACAAATGGACGCCCACTAATGGGTGAATAAAAGGAATATTAATTTTTCAAAAGGAACTTTGGAGCTTCCATTTGCATTTGTTTTTTGTACACATATTATGAGCAGTACAGCCAGTGGTGGGACGACCCTTGGAGAAGTGTAGTTCAACAACCTGTTAGTGTAATATTTCTACAGCTGCACTATTGTAAGTTTAGCTTTTTTCCTTGTTAAAGGCAGTTTATACAGAAAACAGTTTATACAGAAAGGTTCTCTTTTGTGCAATTTATATTCAATCTAAATTATACATAAGGTGGTATATAATACATATAGAGGTTACAATATACAGCTAGTATTTTCTGAATTCTGACCTTTATTTTATGATTGCAGTGCAAAATACCAATACCAACTGTATTCTGCTGCTGCTAAAAAGGACCAGTGTTGCAATTTACTACCATTGACCTTATTGCTATTTTACAACTCGAAAATAAGGCAGTAGTCAAAAAATATTGATAATTGCTGTGTATTTAAATTTCATAATGGGATGCCCTCACAGCATACCTGTAGGGTTTTTTGCAATTTACTATCTCCTTTCCAGAACAGATACACAGAAGACCAATGGTGCCCCAAATGTAACATGTAGAGTATAAATGCATTTCTCCTCCCACCCCTGCTGGAAAGTAGATTTGGATTAAGGCCAACATTGGCAGACGTACCGATTGAGACACTGACTGCTGAACTAAAGAGCTGACTTAACACTGTCTGGAGAAGTGGAGGGCTGGTGGACTGGAGTGCTGACTTAACACTGGCTGGTGAACTGGAGGACTGACTTTTCACTGACTGTTAAACTGGAGGGCATGTCCACCCCCAAATCTAAAAATTGCCCCAGTGCTGGTCCCACTGTATAGTTTTAAAAAATCCTTCCCTGCTCCTTATTGTTCTACTGCAGTGCATGTCCAAAATCCAGTAAACTGAAGAGTAGAAGCTATGTTCCTGTCCAAAGGTCTCTGCCTCCTGTCTTGCCTCCGGGAGGGAAGGTGATATGTGCAGGGGAGCCCTCCCTCCGGATCCCATCTGGCTGCCCTTCTACCTAGCGTAAAACCCTTTTAATATAATGTTCCACTGCCTTGACCCCCCAACCGCCGTGTTAAAACAAAAAAAAGTTTCCACCTAATACTTACAGCCCTTTTGTTTCCGCGCCTATCTTCACAGCCAGCAGCCGTGTTTGTGATTCCAATCACAGACATGGCTGCCAGTCCGGCCCCACTCTGCTGTTTCCGGTTAGCAGAGAGGGGGAAAAGATAGCTGCAGGAGCTGTAAGTATGAATCGGAAAGGGGTTTTTTTAGTAAAAAGTAAAATTTTTGGTTGGACATGCGCTTTAACACTGATTGGCGGACTGGAGGGCTGACTTTACACTGGATGGTAACTGGTAAATATGCCTACAACACAGACTGGTAAATATAAGATGCTCATGCAAACAAAATGGCACACGCATACAAACAGATTAGCAAAAGCATGCATAGATAAACACAAAAAGACAGGCACAAACCTATAAACACATACATACACAGATACAGACATGCACAGAGATGGACATACACAGATACAGACAGAAACACATACACTAATATTCACATACATACATACATACATACATACATACATACACAGACAGACAGACACACACATGCATACAGAATGATTAACTAAGCTAAACAGATTTCTCCCCTGACCACTGTTCCCATCATTCTCCATTTCCACACTAAAACCCAGGACCCACGCAGCACATAAAATGGGCTCAACCAACCCCCCAGACCAGAGGCATAACTGCAAGGCCCACCTGTGAGATTGGAGGCAGGGCCCCTGACCCACCCCCCTCCACAATCAGCTGTTTTTAAACAGTTGATCACACGTATGAATGAAACGCAAGATCGGCTGTTTAAAAGACCGGACCTGTAATTCCAGTTCGGTTCCGATTGCGTGTATGTTTCATTCATACTCGCGATCAGCCACCCCTGCAACCCCATGGTTGCAGGGGTGGCTGGGGCGGTTGTTATGTCACTGCCCCAGACAGTGTCTGTCAGCACCATGTGTTCATCCCCAACTTTAAAGCCAATACATGAGTAGGTGTGTTAAGTCCCACTCACTGCAAGTGGGGAGATAGTGTGAGTGGAATTCTGTCCCTGTACTTATTCTTTTTATTACTAGTTACAACTACTTGTGTCGAATCTGCTCCATCCCCTGTGCAGGCACTACAATGTAAAGCACATGCCCCCTTTCTCTTCGACTTCTAGGAATAGATCTTGCGTGTTGTCTAACTGGTGGCTGAAATACAGTATTGCAGGAAGGAGGTATTATTCTGCTGCCTTTCTAGGTGAGCACCATGAGCAAATGTTTCTGTTTGAATCATGGTATGAGCGCCCCTGAAAGGTGCACAACCTTAACTTATCCTGTTAATCCCACCAGTGTAAAAGCACTATACAGTTATAGCAATAAGTAACTAACATTAAGTTTAAATACTGTACACAAAGAGCAGTAACTAGGCAAATTCTAGTACTTGGTACATGCACAGTACACAAATATGTTAATTTCTATATCATATACCCCAGTGCCCCATAAACATGAAACATGCCTTGCTTTCTCTTTCCTTGCCTGTTCATCTTAATATGCTTACAGGGAGATTCAATAAAAGTTCTTATTGTTTAAAATGGTGCTAATTTTGCCCCAACCAATCAGATCTTATTTAACATTTGAAAGCTAACATCTGGTTGGGGCAAAATTAGCACCATTTTAAACGATAAGAACTTTTATTGAATAACCCTGATCATTTTTCTTTCCTCTCAGTTCTTTCCCAGCCTTTGTACGTCTTTCCCTTGCATTTTCTTTATTCTTCTATTTTTCTTCTTTCTCTTTTTTCTTTCTCTGTATTCCCCCCCCCCCCCTTTATTTCTTTCAGCTTCCCTCCTCTTACATTTATTGTACTTTGTCCACTTTTTGATTCAAATGCCTCTACATTTTTCTGTTTTTTTTCAGTTCCCTCTTTTATTCCATTCAGCTGTATAAAATTCAGAGTCCCCTGTTCTATTTGGCTTCCTTCTACCCCTAATTCCTTTTACCCCAAGGGTCCTCTTGATCCTTATTTTTTTTTTTACACGCCTTTTAGTTATGTCCATCTGCTTCTCTTCTTTTTGTAGCCCCCTCTTGCTCCCAATTTAGTTTTCCTCCCATATACTGTAGCCTGTCCCATCCTTCCCCATTCAACTCTACGTACCTTAATTTGTACCCCATATGTAAGTTCCCTAGTGCTGTGCTGGGATTAAACCCCCCCCATACACACACACACACACACACACACACACTTCTTTTTTAAACTGATTGCAATTGCAGCTAATGAAAGAACACCTTAGCATATAATGAGCCAGAGATTCTGGCCTGCTTACTATAAAATCATAAGATGGCATGGATTGGCTAATTAAGACAGCTTTAATTGAGACAAGTCAGTATTATGCCCTCTGGACACAAACTTACCATTGGATGTCAGCTTATTGAACATCCAAATAGCTAAATCTTCTAGTACCTTTTACAACTTGAATAAAATGCCGTTGATTTAATCGTTGATATACTCAAAAAGCTGACAATCCAAATATAGATAAAGCTAGATAAGATTTCCCAGCTTCCCAGAGAACCCCATCCCACACTACAAAGAGATGAAAGCTTAAAAAATATATTTCCAGTGCCTCCACTCCTAGTGTACAGAGAGTCTCCCAATTTGAAACCCCTATTGGTACAGCTAACTGGGCAAAACAACCATCAATGGCACTTCCCCCTGCCAACAACCTAGATGTGAAACCTGTGCACACATCCACACAACCAGATATATATGCCACATTGTAAACAAAACCATCAAATTAAAGGATCATTCTCCTGTGGATCCGCCAATGTGGTGTATCTAATAATGTGCATAAAATGCCCTAACACAGGTTTCTATGTGAGAGAAACAGGACAAACACTGAGCAAACAGATGAACTCTCGTGGATTTAACATCATGCACAGTTTATCGGATGCCCCTGTGGCTGAGCACTTTTGTAAAAGAGGCCACAGTATGAAAGACCTTTAGGATCACCATTCTTACAGACAATTTTCACAATCAAAAACAGCGGAAGCAGTGGGAATACAAATTCATTCAGAAATGTAATTCCCTGAATGGCGGACTAAATAAGAACATAAATTTTATGGCCAAATATCAACTTATTCTACATCACCACACAGACTAAACCCACTCACCAGGACACTGTCTTGTACTGTTTAATATATTGCAAAGGACACTTTCCATTTCAAAGGACATTGTTTTCACATTATTACAGCTATCTACTAGTGCCCACTTCACACCTCCACTACTGCCCCCCCCCCTCCTTAGTCTGTATCTGTACCTGGTCATCTGTTCAAGTTATCACTGGTGTTTGATGTTTACTGCTCCTATGTGTATATAAGTATGTGATTTCTCAGTTTCTTTTGTAACATCCAGCCTGATGAAGGGGGCTTAGGACTGCCAAAAGCATGCTATTTTTTTTCTAGTTAGCCAATAAAGTATATTACAACTCTACTACTAAGGAGGATATTGCTAGATGGGTTGGACTGGATGGACATATGTCTTTATTCAACCTCAAATATTATACGATACTATACTATCCTATACTACTTTTATTCTCTTACTTATGGCTAACACTGTACAAACCTTGACTATTGCCCTCCTTCCCACACCTCTATACTGCCAGATCTATTCCTACAGTATACTACTTAGGGAAACATCTCAGGCACAGCCCAATTTACCTCCAATGACCTCTAAGGACAAGCCCACTCAATACTTGTGGATTTCTACACTTACCCACTGTACATATCAATGGCATACCGGTAATTAGAATTCACAGAGCCCCCCAACACATATATAATAGAGCCCCCCTCTAGAGATCTGGTTTGAAGCCACCTACACTACAGGACATCAGGGATGCTATAATCAAATACCACTGTGGCACAACCAATTAATTCCTCATCTCAAAATGTTAAATGCAGCAGTACTCTGGCACAAGAGAGAAATTAGTCAATTAGCTCATGTATTTTAAGACATTTCAAGACATACAGGCCTACCATGACCTTCCAAATACAATGCTGTATCAATATCTACAAGTTAAATATTGGTTATCTGCTGATCTTCTGTATAGCACGAGGCCCCCAAGCCCCAAAACAACTTGGGGCTTATATAATAAGAGGTGCTGTAGGTTAATAGCACAAGCTATACCTGTTATTGCTATACATCACAAGCTATACCTGTTATTGCTATACAGCACAAGCTGTACCTGTTATTGCATTATTCCCCTAGTGTCTACATTACTACAACATTCTAATAAGAGCTAAGGCTGGGGAGCTTTTTGCTTGTACTATTGGTGAATTGAGAACACTCCTGCCCAATATAGATAGTGAGGATGAGGCTGAAATTGCATGGTCTAACAAATGCATGCATAGGAGGTTCCAATGCCACCTGTTTGAAATGTGGAGGACTTATGTCTATTTTAGCATTCATTTTGATTCCCAAAACACAAAACCTCAAAATACGGTAAAAATTCGGTACAGAGGCAACATATCGGGATTTGGCTCAGTTCTCCTATAATCGGGATGTCCCTAGGGTTTTTGGCACCTGAAACAACTTTTGAACGGTGCCTATGGGCATGGCTTCTTGTGTGGGTGTGGCAAAAAATTTTGTATTTTAAAACAGTTATTTATACAGTTCTCCAATGTTATAACACATAAAATCATATGTTGGTGCAACCACTACATTATATTAGAAATTCCTACCATACTTTCTCTAGAAAAAAGATGTTGGCTGAAAGATTTGTAAGCCTGCCACCATGTCAAGGTAAACTCTTTCAGCAGGGCCCTAACTAACCTAACTAGTCTAACCTAACAAAGTCTAAAATCTAAAGCCAACCAAACCATATAAAATTCCTTTTAGCAATATCCAACACATCCTTAGTGAAAGAAAAATATTTAAAAAACATCTGCAACAAAGTACATGGTCAAAATCTTTCATTACCATAAAACAAAACTAAATTAGAAACAGCTGTAGATAATTTTTTCTACAGTAAATTAGAAACAGATTGATCACACTTGATGTTCTAAACTGTAAAAATGTATCCTACTATATCATTACAATGGTGCCCTCTTCTCTTTTCTTCAGTAAGAGGACATCAAGTTGTACTGTGGGTCTGCACACAATTGGATAAATGGGCCCTGCGCACAAGATGGGCCCTGTTTGTGCACACACAGATACACAGACACACTCAGACAGACATATAGACCCAGTGGCGTATCTACGTTAAAACATTTGGGGCACGTGCCCCGGATATTTGGCAAATTGCCCCGAATGTTTTAACAGACTTCACCTTCTAGAAGTGCCCCGAACTTCCAGATTTCCCGGCTGCGCGAACCTCTGGGCACGTCACGCAGCCAGGGCAATGACGTCATGCGCAATGCTGGGCGCGCTGATGTCACGGGCGCGCCGGCGCGACACATATCAGTTAGATAGATAGATAGCAAAGTTAGATAGATAGATAGATAGATAGCAAAGTTAGATCGATAGATAGATAGATAATAGATAGATAGATAGATAGATAGATAGATAGATAGATAGATAGATAAAGATAGATAGATAGATAGATAGATAGATAGATGTAGCTAGAAGGATAGATGATGATAGATAGATAATAGATAGATAGATAGATAGATAGATAGATAGATAGATAGATAGATAGATAGTATAGCAGATTAGATAGAGAGAGAAAAGACACAGGAGATAGACAGGAAGCAGATAGACATAGTAAAATAGATAAACAAGGTCAGATATACAGACAGAGATAGATATACAGAGAGAGAGAGGGACAGATAGAGATAGATAGGGGCAGAGGTCCATGTAGAAGGTACAAGAAGGTCTCCCTGGCCAAAGGTGTGGGCAAGCATCTGACTACAACTGAACACAGCAAACCAAATTGCTACCAGTATATAATGAAATTGCCAGTTTAGTGTGCCTTTGTGTCATTAATTTGTGTCTCTCTGTCCAACTCTCTGATCTCTATCTCTGTCTGTCTATTTCACTGTCTTTCTGTCTGTTTATCACTATCGAGCTTTGTGTCTACGTTTGTGGTTGTCTATCTGTCTGTCTGTGTCTTTTTGGCCATCTCTATTAAGTACATGGTGGGTGTGGCCTAATTGGGCAGAAAAAGGGGTGTGGACTAAAAGTTTGCAACACGCTATGCGCGGCGCATGGAGTGCTCAAAAGTGCCCCTGATCTTCTTAGACCCTAGATATGCCCCTGTATAGACCTATACACACAGACAGACACACATACAGTCAGACACACAGACGGACACAGAGACACATACAGATACACAGACACACAGTCAGACACATAGAAGGACACAGAGACACATACAGAAACACAGACAAACATACAGACAGACACAGACAAGCATTCAGACAGACACACAGACAGTCAGATACACAGACAGGCACACAGACAAACATACATACAGACACACAGAGTAACACACACACACCCTCTCTCGAGTCAGTCAGGTATTACCCCCACCAGGTCGCAGCACTTTACCTTGGCTGTCAGATAATGAGGAAAAAGCAGCAGAGGACTTGTCTTCCCGGTTGGTTGATTCCATTGAGCTCTGGTCACGGAAGTGACGTAACACTTGCATGCAGGCATAAGTTTTATGTCATTTATGTGACCAGAGATCGATGATCGATGATGGACTTGTCTTCCCAGCTGGTTAGTTCCATTGAGCTCCAGTTGCGTAAATGACGTAAGACTTACTCGCAGGCATCCTATATAATAAAAGGCCTAATGTGCGTCCATGAATCCATGTGTGTGTGTCTTTTCGTTTGTACGCCTGCGCAAGGAGGAGTTTTTGCTATGCGGATCAGGATAGTTCGTTTGTGAGGTGGAGTCTCACGGCTATGGGAATATATTCAGTGGGGGAAGCAACCGTTATGTTAACGGGCTTAACCGGCTAGTCTTCTAATAATAAAGGATGTCCACGAACCCGCTGATATGACCTATTAGTGAACAATGCACCAGAGAGTTTATTGTATGGCCCATTAATATATTTGTATAAAGTTATTATATCCCCACGCAAACGTTGCGTCTCCAATGTAACTTGTCTAATCTTCCTGCATAGTCATTCCCTTTATTATTTTATTTGCCCTACTCTGAACTGCTTCCATTTCCAAGATGTCCATTTTGTATATGGGATTCCAAAGCTGCACTGCATATTCCAAATGAGGCCTTACCAGTGCCTTGTAAAGAGGGAGAATAATATTTCTCTCTTTTGAATCTATTCCCCTCTTTATACAAGACAATATTTTGCTAGCTCTAGTCGTTGCTGACTGGCATTGGTTGCTATTGTCTGTTATCTACCAGAACCCCCAAATCTTGCTCCATTAGAGATTTACTTAACACAGTTATTATTATTATTTATAACCTACAGTTATTATGTAGGTTGCACCAGTATTGTTAAAGCCCCAATGCATCCCTTAAGCTAGGTACACACCTAGCGTTTTTTCCTCCTGACCGACCGTTCGATACTTTCAACCGGTTGGCCAGGAGGAAGGACTGTCGGTCGCGGCAAAAGCAGCCGCATCCGATAGTTACCGCGACCGGTCGTGCGGTCCATAGAGGACCGCACGATCGGAAGCGGTTTTCCAACATGTCCAGTCGTCCTTTCGTCCGATTTGGACGAATGGACAGTCGGACATGGGCGCATTCGGATGCGATAATTTCGGTCCGATCGACCGATACACTGAACTATCGGTCGATCGGACCAAAATATCTCATTGTGTGTACCCAGCTTTACATTTATCAACATTGAATCTTATCTGCCATTCTGCTGCCCATTTTGATAATCTAAGTCATTTTGCAGCAATTGCACATCATTTGAAGTTTCCAGAGCTCTGCATAGACTATTGCCATCAGCAAAGTCATAGACCTTGCTCTCAATGCCCTTTTTAAGTCATTTATAAACAGATTAAAAAGAAGTGGCGACGGTACAGAACCCTGAGGCACTCCGCTTAGAACTTTAACCCACATAGATGTAGCTCCATTTACCACCACTCTCTGATTGCGATCTAATAACCAATTCTCTATCCATGTTCAATATCAATATAGATTAGGGCCAATAGGATTGAAATATAATATGTTTTGGTACAAATAAATTTTTGTATCTAAGCATAACTTGACTATGAATACATACATGAAATCACATGTGATTTTGTGTGCGATTTTGATGCGTTTGCGCTTGCGTTTCTTCTTTACAGATAGAGAAACGCATGCGATTGCGTAAAAAAATTGAAGATTGCAAATCGCAAATGCATGCACAATCGCATCGCAACATGGTGTTGCTGTGATTGCAATGTTCTGAAAAAAAAAAATCACAATCGCGTGCGCAAATGCATCAAAATCGCGCTAGTGTGGCCTAGCGCTCAAACACCATTTTAAAGATTCTGGGGGGTTTTTTCATTGCCTTTTTTTTTTAATTTTTTTTTACATCTATTATAAATCTATAACCAAATAAGCACTACACACAGAGTGCTGACTAACCTGCATACACAGAAATAGAAGAGTGTGAAAACGGTCTGGCACTAGAAGGGTCAAACATTCTTCTCAAGAGGAGGGAGAGTAAACAGTATATGTAACAGCCAATAAACGATACGCTGATTTGCTGAAACAAGGACGGGGCGGGGAAATTGAGAGCCTGAGCTGGTGCGTTGCAGAAGGAACTTGAGCACTAATGTCATTATCCTCTTTCGGTTTCGACTGTGTCCAACCAAGTGTGTTCTGGTAGAGAGAACTGCCATAGATATTGTTGACAGAAGTTGTTCATATTTTGAAGAACTAGCTACAGAACATCTGGGTTACAAGGTGAGCTGGGAAAGGCGCGTGTTAAGCTGCCGGTTCTTACTATACAGTTTTAGTTGTCCTTTTAACATTGCACGTAGATTCGAGAAACGACACGATATTTATTTGAAATCCTTCTATCATGTGTTCGGATGCAGCAACAAAGGATAGCATATAGCATATTGCCAGATTCCCTTTGTGTGGCCCAGACCCTTTACCACTGTATGGAACGATTCCCACAATAAAAGAACATCAGGCTGGCACATTTATTTACCTTCTGAAACACAATCAAGAAGTCAGACAATTTAATTAGAATTCCTGAATTAGCATTTCACAATAGAATTTCATAAAAAGAAGAAAACTTATAAATGATGTACATTCGGAACAAGAGCATTAATTCTGATTGTCTTTACTTTTTAGTAAGATCAGTCTTTCAGTAAATAAACTCATAACATTGCCACACTGTGCTGCATGTACGTGTATGCACTACCCTTGTGTGTAATACGCATGACTTTGTATTGTATGTACTAACCTAGTATGTTACATGTATGATTATAGAAGATGTTGGCACTATAAAAATCTATAATAATATTTAAAGGGTAACTGGTCCAAAAATGACTTAATTGACAGAAATTGCTTTCCTGTGTGTTCTTGCTATATACTTTCATTATTTTATTTACCTAGTTTTAAAGATATTTAAATTATGTGTGATATGGATGCAGCATCACCAGATCCTTTGCACTTTCTGCTTATAAACCATGTAAACCACAGAACAGCTGTTCTGTCCCGATCGCGTGCCCTATCTTTTGTATTGGCGCGCATGCCCATAAGATAGGGTGCGTGGTCGGGACAGAGCGGCTGTCAGTGAAGGAGCGACTTGCGAGAGGAGCGCGTAAAGGTAAGTTCCAGGTCCCCTGAGCAAACTATTATTCACAGGGAGGTGGGAATAAGCATTCTCACCTCCCTGTGAATAATAAAAACGGATGCCAAATACTTGTTTTTTAAGTTTAGTGTTCCTTTAAGTGAGCTTATGGGCAGCAGTCATTTGCCAAGACATCTGTCACCGTTGTGATTTACTGCTGCACTCGGAAGAAGAAGCAGGACCAATTTATATGTTGGCTTTCTCCAGAGCGGACATCTATCTTTAGGAACTTTGGGCAGGAGGATGTCTTAATAACATTCATTATTCATTGAGGGTGCTGTGGGATAATTGTTATATAGTCAGCTCCCTTGGATAAAAAGCAACTCCACACATGAATTGCCTTATTAGTAGTATAGGACTCACAGTAGCTTTTCAACTTTCCTTCTCCCAGTTTAAAGCAGTAGTCATCATGTAAGATTTATATATATTTATTGGATATAAATATAAATCTATATACTGTTTTTTTAGAACATGAGGCTTCTCTTGTCCTGGCCTATATCTAGCAGATCCCACATGACATCCTTCTGACCTGGCTTGCCCACCCAATCCTTCAGTTCTTCAGTTTGCATCTTCAGTCCCTTAGCTTCTCATATCCTGCATCCTCTATCTTCAATTCTCCATCCATTAAAACCTTTACCCAAGAATTCAGTTCATCCACTTTTATTCCAATTCAGTATCATCCCCTTTCTCCAACATGATAATGTTATTAACCATAACCCACCTAGCATTTTGGTCATATCCTGTTGAGGAGACCTTCTCTTATATAGTAATGATGTTGTTATAGAGAACAATAGCAAACAGACCTATTCAACCTTTTGTTATTGAATTAATTCCTGTCTGAAATGACAGTCTATATGAGACCTTGAAAACTTTAGCTTTATACAAACAATTTATAGAAATATTAGAACCAGGTTTTTTTTTTTACAATCAACAAAAATAATTTTATACCAGTTTACTATTAGAGACAATAACATTGCTATGTGTAGGCCCTATACAACTATCCCTTTTTATAGAGTATAGAAAGCAGGTGGTTGCAGTGTTTTTTCCAGTCCACACAAAATGTTTGTCAAGTGTGTATTTGACTTCTTTGTTTGATCTTCTTTAAGATGAACTCTCTTCTGATACTTTCACTGTCCATTCATTGATAAACACAATAATTAAAGGGTATCTCCACTGACGGAAAAACTTTTTTTTTTCCCCCCTATATGAAAGTTCACCTTCCCCCAACCCCCCTCCTACCTTTTCCCCCCAAAAATCAGCTCTGTTTCTTTGCAGCAGCCTCTGGAAGCTGTGTAGCACCTGGGGGTGTGTCTGCTGCTGTGCTGTGCAGGCTGTCAGTCAATGTGCATCATCACATGCATATTCATGATTTCTGCCACTCCCACTTGACCTCAGTGATGCCTGATGTAAACAAAGCATTTCTTCCCTGTCTCTGCATGATCTATTCACAGCTGATAGTGCAGGGTGAGACAGAGGGGGGAATTTATAAGGTTCATCCACACAGCTTTATGTAAGGAGACTTTTTTTTAACAATTGCAAAAGTAATAGAATTTATAGGAATCAAATGGGGGGGAGGTGTGTGTGTCTTTGTAAGGGAGACAGAAGGTGTATTTCAGAGGGGCTGCTGGGAGTGTCACAAGTTTTATTGCAGGGGGGGATCTGGGAGATGCTATTCCTTGGAGCAAGAAACAAAAAGCCAATACCATCTATCATCTATCTATCTATCATCTATCTATCCATATCTGTCTGTCTATCTATCTATCCATCCATCCATATCTGTCTGTCTATCTATCTGTCTATCTATCTGTCTATCTATCTGTCTATCTATCTATCTATCTATCTATCTCTCTATCCATATCTGTCTGTCTATGTATCTATCTATCTATCTATCCATATCTGTCTGTCTGTCTATCTATCTATCTATATCTGTCTGTCTGTCCTATCTATCTATCTATCTATCTATCTATCTATCTATCTATCTACTTCTAATCTATCTATCCTATCTATCTAGTCTATCTGTCTATAAGTCTCTATATCTATCGACACTATCTATCTATCTATCTATCTATCTATCTATCTATCTATATCTGTCTGTCTATCTATCTATCTATTTATCCATATCTGTCTATCTATCTATCTATCTATCTATCTATCTATCTATCCATATCTGTCTGTCTATGTATTTATCTATCCATATCTGTCTGTCTGTCTATCTATCTATATCTGTCTTTCTGTCCTATCTATTTATCTATCTATCTATCTATCTATCTATCTATCTATCTATCTATCTGTCTATGTATCTATCTATCTATCTATCTATCTATCTATCTCTGTCTGTCTATCTATCTATCTATTTATCCATATCTGTCTATCTATCTATCTATCTATCTATCTATCTATCTATGTCTGTCTGTCTGTCTGTCTATCTATCTATCTATCATCTATCTATCTATCTCTCTATCCTGTGTACTCGGCGTGAGCAGCTGCTGATTATAGGTGTCCCTGGGTTATTGGCCAAACAAAACGAGTCCCAGAAATATGTCAGGGTGTGGTGCCACTCTGGTCCCTCTGCTCCTCCCCACATCCCCATTCACACATCTATTGGTCTGTCTGTCTATCTCTTGCACAATTCCAGACCGATCCCCTTTCAATCTCCAGACCGATCCCCTTTCAATCTCCAGACCGATCCCCTTTATTGTGGGGGGCTGTATTCACTGTCCCTTTTAATCTCTTTCCTCCCATAGACCGGACCGATGCCCTATATTGTGGGGGACTCTATTCACTGTCCCTTTTAATCTCCCAATACTGCAACACTGTATCCACTGCCCCCCCCCGCCCACCGACGCTGTACCTTCGATACACTGAAACTGCCACGATTGCCCTAGAACCGTACGTAATGAAACAGGAGTACTTGCCACTGATGTACTTGGTCACGGCCAGCTCTCCGGGCAGCAGCAGCCGGACCACGGATTCAATCTCCTGGGAGGTGATAGTGGACCGCTTGTTGTAATGAGGCTTCCCCTGCAATGCACTCGAAGATATCGTTGACAAAGGAGTTCATGATTCCCATAGCCTTGGAGGAGATGCCGGTATCGTGGTGGACCTGCTTCAGCACCTTGTACACGTAGATAGCATAACTTTCCTTCCTGCTCTTCTTTCACTTCTTCCCGTCCTTCTTTAGAGCCTTGGTCACCGCACAACACCAATACTTCTTGTTGCCATGGGAACGTGACGCCTACGTTCCCATTGGCCGTCGGCAGCAGATGCAGGGTCAACCAACTTCCCGACTACGGAAGTGACTGAGTGCGCATGTCCAACAGGAAGGTGCGCGCGTCGGGTAGATAACAAGCAGGTGGGCATGTCAGAGACAAGGAGAAGACCGCAGTAGAGCATTCCGGTTGGCAGAGGCAGCAGATCAGAACAAATAAGGCACAGATTAATCTGAGATTCCAGGTATGGGTTAATGTTACTATAAACTACTATATTAACCAATGTAGTTTTTTTCAGTGGAGATACCCTTTAAAAGAATCACGTTTACAGAACCCTTCACCTTTCACTAATTTAGTCTAGTGTAGATTTAAGTCTAGTGTAGATATTTAATTGAAAATATGCTTGCTTCTACTTGATCATCCAATCAGACCTTACTAAAATCATAAGTAGTAATGATCAAAAGACTTTGGAAAATTGAATTACATTATATCTACTAATTAACATTGCTCATATGCTGTTCTTATTATATTTTGCAATTTACATTTCTGAATATATTCTGAATGCCCTCTATTGTTTTTCTTTCAAAGATGGCTCAGTGGTGTGAACTGCAAAAAATTGACACCAAGTTTCTGGAGCAAGTGCACCAGCTGTATGATGACAGTTTTCCCATGGAGATAAGACAATACCTAGCACAGTGGTTGGAAGGTCAAGACTGGTAAGAAATAAATTGCCTTGCTTTTAACATTTTTAATGTAGGGAAGTATAATTTTCAGTAATAATTTATAATCAGAGTTCAACAGGCCATGTATGATTTAAACTAAGACTAACTGTTCTATGTACCGAGAGCCGTTATAACCTATTTGTGTCTAAAAGACACTTTAACCGATGTACCAAGCGCTTACGTAATCTCTAACCAGCAGATAGCCACTCGGTTCAGTGCATTGCCAAAAGGGGGCAATAGAGAGCGATAGTGGCTCTCAGTACATAACACTGTAAGTATTTGGTTGGTACAGGTCGAGTACCTATACGGATAGCCAGCTTGGCCAATCCTTCTGAAATTTTTCTGGACATGCCTGTCCCATTAAAAAGGCTAATAAAAATGGATTTTCATTGTCTCACACCTGGGTGTACTGAGTAAATGTCTTTGAAACTGGCAAGCGCCGTTTCAAAAAAAAAAATCCAAAAACTGACCCATAGAAGTCAATGGGGAGTTTATTTCAAATTTAAGGTATAAATAACAATAGTAAGTTAGTGTAAATGGCTCAGGAACCTGGGAAATGATTTGGGGAACACGTACCAATAACCTAAACTTATTAAAAACTTCACATGCAAAACTTCACATGGAAGCTATTTTCGAGTTTCTGTATCACATTTTTGATAATTTTCAAATATTGAAAATGGAGGGCTCGCATATTTGCTATTTCGGCCATGATTGAGACACGCCTTCAGGCCTTAATTTGACTTGGGACATTTCTTGCTTTACTAACTCATGAGTTACTGCGTGTTCTAGTTTTCATTTTTCTCGATCAGGTTTTTTCCATCTGGATTTTATTCTATTTACATTTCTCTGGCTCTAGTTCTATGTTATATTTCTTGGGATTTCTGCTGTTTCTTATTTACTCCTATTTCTATATCTATATACACCTTTTGTTTTTATTTTTTTCTATTTTTGTTTTCTCATCTTTCCTTCCCTCCCTTGGTATACCTAGGGTTAACTTTAGTTAATTGTATGCCTATTAGTATGCTAATTTGTTAATTGTCTTCCTGTTAAAAGGAAGTGGCATTTGCCTGTAGACACGCCTCTGAAGTGTGTAAAGCACAAAACACGTCACCAAGATGTGGTTACGCTTGTGTATTTTTATGGAGTTTCAATAAATTACCTTGTTTTATAAAGAGTCTCCGGTATCTACATCTGGGCTGCCCAGCCCCTCACTTTCTGTTCTATTGGTACCATGATCGACCTAGCGTAGGGTCTGGGGCTTAGTTGCACCCAGACCACCTAGTGTGCTTGATAAGCATATACTTTGTTTCTATTTTAACAAGACTGTATAATATGGCTTTCATACATGCTGTTCTCCACGGACACTGACTGTTTACATCCGAACGAAAGTTACTTTGCCCTCTGCTAGATTCACTTTATTGCTCTAGTGGTTTTAGACACTTTGTTTCTATTTGTACTTCTATCAAGCACATTATAAGAGATATTACTTGCCAAATATTTACTGTGACATCATAGCCAATAATTGACTGCATGTTACCCTGCTGCCTTCTCTGCACATGTTCAAGTTCCTGAAAGCTCATTGAGCAGGGGGAGGAGGCAGCAACCTCTGCCAGTTATTGAGAAAATAGGGGCAATATTTATCATTAAATATATGGTTAGCTATGCATGTAATAACGTGGTAAAAATTGCAGTTGAAGTAATGGCAAATAAATGACAATTGACAATTTTTTTGTTTTAAGGGTTGTGGGAAAAAAGTTGTTGACTTCGGAGACACCCAATAGACCACAAATCTGAATAAGGTGGGGAACATTTGGGGCAATGTCTCTACCTCTTGTCATATGACTGAGCACACCCAGCAGTAGCTGTGCCTTCCAACTCTTCCACCATGATAGAGGGAATATTGTTCTGCCAAGCACATAATAGTGAAATATAGATGGGGTTAGATTACCAATGTAACAGAAGGGAATTTCTTTTTTTTTTTTTAAATCCCCTCCCTTGGAGGAATTTTATTAATATTAAACAAAATAGAGTGTTACATACATTTCAAGGTATCTTGTTATACATAGATAAAGCAAATATAATTCAACAGTATACAGTTTCCGTGCAGTTATTTTCAGGCAGTGCGGTGGTTTGCATATAGTAGTTATTGCATTACAACATTGTTCAGCGGTGTAGATCCTTTGAAGTGCATTTATTATGGAAGGATGGGTAGGATTTGGACTAGCAATACTAACAGGCGTTATGTCATGGTTTATTATTTTCTTAACCCTATGTTGAATCGGTCTTTTCTGGGGTTTGTCACCTGTCCTGCCCGTGGGCTGTATTCCACCTATATCTTGTGGCTCCTTTTTTGGTTGAGTCATTACGGTGTTATCGGGGGCCTACACGATTAGTTAACTAGGTTCCATCATAGGGTTTCTATGTTTTCCGTCTAGCTTCGTAGTAGAGTGTTTACCATTTCCTTTTATTGTCCACAAAGGGACATTTTGTTGGGCCAGTAGTAACATTTTCAGCCCACAGGCATGCATGGCGCGTCCCCGTATAACTGCGAAAACAAAAAGTGTTGCTTCATACATCATGCGTTTTAGCCTTGCCTAGTTTACCATGCACCTATGTACGTATATATATTTTGTATACCTTTAAATTACTTGGATATTAGGTTGTTTGTTAACAGGTCGTTGTTTAGCATTTTTTCCCATATGGTAAACTTCTTTGTTTAGAACCCCTCCCGTGGAGGGATCTTATTGTGATATATCAGAATGGTTATTCACATTGGGAGATGGTTGCATTTTCGTGTGCGGTTGTTCGTGTTCCATGGCTTGGTGTTATATTTTATACCTTGTGCAGTTGTTTCCAGTAAGGGGGTGGTTAAAACAGTAACTTTTAAATAACAAGTTTAAACATATTTGTTTGGTTCACTACTTCTTAGGTTTATATTGAGTCTTGCTGGGCAGCCTTTGTGCTACATCTATGGGTATTGTGTCTGCCTGTTCCATTTAGTTCTCACTCGTTACAGGTCGCTGGGGAGGTTTCCCATCTGTCCCAGATTTCGTTATATTTACCAGGGCACCCTCTATTTACATATATACATTTTTTATATACCAATGTGGCATTTATCCGGGATTTCCACTGGGCCAGAGTAGGGGTCGTGGGCAGTGTTCTGCTATCAATTTTCTGGCAGTAAATAGTGTTTCGCAGATAAACAGAGTTGTGAACTTGTCCAGTGCTAGATATTCTGTTATGCCGAGTAGGCACACTTTAGGGTCTAGGCCCACTGGGCTGCCCATGTGGTCATGCAGAAATCTTATAATCTGCTGCCAAAACCCTTGTATTTGTGGGCAGCTCCAGAGTAAATGATAGAAAGTGCCAGGAGTCGTGGTACACATGGGGCACATGGGACTTCTCCCTTGTCCAAACTTTGCCATTCTAATTGGGGTAAGGTATGCCCTATGTAAAATATACAGTTGTGTCATTCGCTCTGATACCTTCAAGGTGGCATTTTTTTGAGGCTGCCAGCGCCTCCTCCCATTCGTCAGCCCCGATCTGACCTATATCGCCCTCCCAAGTGGGTTTCTTTTCGAAGGCCTGGGATCGGGCGTGGGGGGTCTGGAGGTAAGCATAGATATTTGAAATTAATTTTACCGAAGTGGGAGTATTGAGCAGGCTCATAAGCGGGTTGCTGTCCAAGTGGGGAGTATGTCCTTGAAATTGAGCACTGAATGCGTGTCTGATCTGTAAATATCTAAATAGGTGAGAATTTGGTATTTTAAATTCTTGTTTCAGTTGGTCGAATGTTTTTAACTGACCATTCGACAGGAGGTGCAACAGTTTATTAATTCCGTATTTACACCAAATTTCTGGCTGTGGGATGGAGAGAAATTCGGGGAGAGTGTGGTTGAACCACAGTGGGGTGTGCTTGGTTGGAGGGGTCAATTTCATAGCCTGTGTTGCAAGGTCCCAGGTCCTCAACGCCTGGATTAATAGAGGGGGGGAGGATTTGCTTGGCTGCCAACCTTTCATGCCGCATGATATTATATGTAGTGTTAGATATTATATATAGATATATATATCCTATATATATATATATATAGGATATTATATATAGATATATAGGTTTAAAAGGCTTTGGGTATGTAGAGGTGTGACCAAGTGGAGGAAACACTGTGATTCGTCTCTTGACCAGTGGTATATATGCGAGATCTGGGAGGCAATGTAGTAAAGTCGAAGATCTGGGAGGGCCATGCCCCCCAGGTCTATTGGGCGTTTCAATGTTTGCCAGTTTAGTTTGGACCTGTTTGCTCCCCACACAAATGATCTAAGGATAGTGTCCATAACTCTAAAATATTTAAGTGGAATAAGAATTGGGGAGTGCCATAGGACGTACAGGGCTTTAGGGAGAAGAATCATTTTTATGAGATTGATGCGGCCGGTTGTTCCTATGGGTAGCTTGGACCAAATTTGCGTTTTGTGTTCGATAAGTTGGATCAGGGGTTCCACATTTAGGTTCAAATATTCTTTGGGGTCTTTGGAGACAGTTATTCCTAAATATTTGATTATGCTGGATCTCTGCAGGGGAAGGGGGGCTGAGATAATATTGGGGGGGAAGATATCTATGGGAAGGATTTGGGATTTGGCCCAATTAATAGTGAGGCCGGAGTATTCTCCGTGTTGATTTATGAGCGATAATGATGCACTGAGGGCCGTGTCTTGGTTTGCCAGGTATAAGAGTATGTCGTCAGCGTATAGGCTGATTTTTTCTATGTGGGTCCCTACTCGTAGTCCCTGTATTGTTTGACTGTTTCTGATTCTTATTGCTAGGGGTTCTATCGCAAGTGCGTAGAGCAGGGGCGAGAGTGGGCAACCCTGCCTCGTTCCTCTTTGTAGTTGGAAGGTATCTGTGGTCATTCCATTGATTAAGATCTGGGTTTTGGGGTGGGAATATAGGAGCTGGAGCCATTTGATAAATTTAGGTCCAATGCCGTAGCCCCGAAGTACCTGCCAAAGGAATGGCCACTCCACCGTGTCAAATGCCTTTGCGGCATCCAGGCTTACTATACATCTTGTGTTGGTATTATCGTGTGTAGCTTGTATGTTCATATAAAGGCGTCTGGTGTTGTGGGAGGTGTTTTTCCCAGGCATAAAGCCATTTTGATCCGGGTGGATTAGGTGGTGGATGATTTTGTTTAATCTAATGGACAGTGTTTTGGCTAGGATGAAGGGAATTTCTTTGATACAAAATCAAAGATGGGGTCTGAAAATAAAAGCATAAAAATGATATGTTAACCTAGAAAATTAGTGTTCAATATATTTTTATTAAAAATTTGACAATGTCATCATAGTAGCATAGCAATTGGGGTTGAATAAAGACATACATCCATCAAGTCCAACCCTTTTTAACCCTACCTAACAGTTGACCCAGAGGAAGGCAAAAAAACCCAGCTAAACAGGGTAAAAAATTCCTTCCTGACTCCAAATGGCAATTGGAAAGTATCCCTGGGTCAACCAGAACTGCAGTATATGTATTAATACCAGTAATTCTCAATATTTTTCAGTTTAAGAAACTTATCTAGCCCACTTTTAAAAGCTATTCAGTGAACTTGCCATTTCCACATCTACTAATAAGGTTAGTTCTGGAGACAAAGTCAAGGATATGATCCCGTAACATGGGTTAATGGGTATTCTTGAAAGGTTGGACCTGATGGACGTATGCCTTTATTTACCTGCATTACTATGTATATGAAAACATTACACAAAAGACTCAAGCACTCAACTACACATATAGTCATGAATGAATAGGTATAAAAGTTAAACATACATGCAAGCAATAAAGGGTAACCACCTGCACTGAGGTTAAAATATATAATTTTAGTAACATTTGTTTGTACAAACAGCTGGTGCGCCACTCCAAGGCAGTTAGGACTGATGCTTGAATACTGCACCACACCTAAAATTATAATTAATGGTTTGAGTGGCATATTTTTTGTCTTTGTATGTACAGTATATGAGAATGTATAAATTGGTCATGCAGACTGGAGGACTTTAATATGAGAATAAAGGTATATCTTAAAAAATACCCAACCTTAAGGTCAGAATGGTGTTCTTCTGTTTAACAGTATACATGAACAGTGTTTTTCTCTGTTCTCTCTGTGACTTTATTCATTACTCAATAAAGATTCCTTAGGTGTACAGGGGGTATAGGTTGCTAAATATCCTTGTATCAATGTTCACCTTTCAGTCATTCACACATTCTTTTTCTACATACATCTTCATCACTAGGAGCATAAACTACAAAGCTCTGGGCCCCCTGGAAGTTTATAACTGACAGTCCTTCTGACACTCTTAGCTGACTAAATTAAAGACTCTTAGGATTCACTTAGGGTGAATGCTAAAGGCCATTAACAAATTAGTGTGGTCAAATGTTTTGGTGTATAAATCTATAGCCAAGCCAATTAATGACTTGCTATATTATAAATACAAATACCAAGGCACTGGGTCATCAACACATCAACCTCAAATACTATACTATACAGTGGGTGGAGGTGCATATGTTCTAAAGCACAACCAAAAGAATCTAGGGGCATATTTATAAAGGTTTGTTTAAACTTTTTGCCTTCTTTAACACAGCTTTTTCTTCTAATTTGGACTTTTTGCTATTTATAAAGCAGTGATAACCAGTGGCGAAAGGTCATTACCGCTACATTTCGCCTTTTCGCCATACATCGCTGCGGTAACCGCTCAAACATATTTATAAAATGGCAAAAGTGTATTTATGCGTTAAGTTCAGCCATTCCAATTCGCCAAGTCTGAGGTGGCGAAAACGCATAAGTGGCCATTTATTTAGCCTGCCGATGGGTCCATGGAGGTGTCAGTGCATTGTGGAGTGTTTCTCAATACTAATTAGAGATGGTCGAACTATTGAAAGTTCGATCCGTTTTCGAACTTTCGAACTATTGTAAAAGTTCGAAAGTTCGAAAACGGACCTATTAAAGTCTATGGGAGGCAAATAGTTCGAAAAGTTCGAGTCAAATACAATTAAAATATTAATGGTAACTTAATGTAAATGGCTGTGGTACCTGGGAAATGGTCTGGGGAGCATGTTCCAATATCCAGGACTTAAGTAAAATCGATTTTACTCTCACGCGCGCTACTTTCGAGCTTTCGCGTTCGAACCTTCGAGGTAACATGGACATTTCACTCGCAGATTCGATACTCGCCTATAGGCTGTAATGGAGACTTTACTCGCAGATTCGATGTTCGCGCCTAGATACCATGTACATTTTACTTGCGGATTCGATACTCGAACGTTCGAACATTCGATAAATCATCAAAAGTCCGGGAAATATCGAAAGTCCGCGTCCGAGATAGTTCGAGAAGTCCGGGTCCGTTCGAACTCGAACAGTTCGGCTCGAACTCGAGTTCGAGTTCTATGCCATCCCTAATACTAATAAGTACTCAGGGGGGTGTTAGACTATTTTCCATCATTTACTGTCATACAATCTGCGATTTTGCTTTTTTAAGGTTCATTTTTTGCTAAAGATCCTTTTTTTTTTAAGGTTCCGATTTTTTTTATTTACCAATAAAGTCAAATGGGGGGCTGAGGGACATATTTATAAAGGGGCATTATTTTTGCTTTTTGCCCCCACCAGCCTTTACAATTTTTCAAACTTTCAACTTTTCTTTCATCAAAGTTATTAAAAAGGCGAATTTTCATCAAAAGCGAAAATTATCTAACAAAAAGTGGCACTAATAATGCTGGAAAAGCTCTGCACATATGATGGTAAATAGGTAATACTCCCTGGTGGCTTTTCTAAGTAGTATTAAATTGGTTAATACACAATGAACACCTATCTTTGTTATTTAAAAATAGCCTAACACATTTGCAGGGAGATGCAATATCCTGCACTAATGAGAAAATAAGCGCTAAAATCACGCTAACGTCTTAGCGAAGGTTTTGCACTGTCTGCACCGTCGCAATTTTTTTCTTTGTGCAGCGCAAAGCGGTGCAATACATTTTGCGCCAGTTTTTGCGCTAGTTTTTTGCGCCACAATTAACGCCTCTTCAATGGTGTCTTTAAAATATTTGCAAAAGGTCGCAACTTACCGCTAGCGTTTTCGCAGTGTATTAATGGTCACAAAGTGGTTAATACATTGAAGAAATGTGTGCATGTAGGTTGCGATAGCGAAATATATTGCATCTCCCCCTTGATGTTTTTTTCAGCCAAAGATATAGATAGTATAAAACTCAAAAGGCAAATTTTCTCTATTTCATTAATAAGATGACAAATAGTGTAAAACTCAAAAGGTGAATTTTCTCAATTTTGTTATTAGGACATGGTAAATAGTGTAAAACTCAAATGGCGAATTGTTTTATTATATTATTAATAGGACACATTTTTTAGTATTGCTTATTTTCAGCAAACTACAGCTAATTATCAAACCAGTTACATTAATATGGGAACATAGCATAGTGCTGTGTAAGAAATAGTCATGTTAATGGAACATTCCTGTAAGTAATGATGTTTGGCGAAAACACTGCAAAAAAAATGCAACAAAAGGGAGAAAAGGGGCAAAAAGGTGAAAATGTACCTATTTATAAATGGCTTTAAATAAAAAAATGACAAAAATTGCTCTGAAATTACGCTAGAGAGAAATCTCTTTTCACAGTGCTAACACACTTAACGCGATGAATAAGGCGAAAACTGTCGCCACACATCGCCTCAGCGATACTTTTACGCAAAGACGAAAACTAGCGGTTTTATAAATAAGGCAAAAATAGGGTCCTGCAATAGGGAAATGGCGAAAATAGCGATCCTTTATAAATATGCCCCCTAAAGTAGACTCTGCACACTACCTATCATAAAAAAAAACCTTTATTGTGTTCACAGGGAAAAACATGTAGTAGCAAATGCAACAAAACATACCGTATATACTCGAGTATAAACCGTCCAGAGTATAAACCGAGATACCTAGTTTTACCCAAAAAAGGGTAAAAAATAGACTGACTCGAGTATAAACCGAGGATGTAACCCCTACTAGTATTTGCCACTTAAGATGTTTGGAAACTACAACTCCCAGCAATAAAGCATGCTGGGAGTTGTAGTTTCCAAACATCTTAAGGGGCAAATACTTGCAAAAAGGGGTAAATCCTCCTTTATTTGTGCATACAGTATGCACAAATAAAGAAGGTTTTACTCTTATTTGTAACTATTGTGTGCCCTGTTGTCCCTGTTGTATTCTCCTACCTTGCCCGGCGGCCGTTCGCTCCTCGCTCCACATCCTCTGCGCTTCAGGATGATGTCACTACTCGGCGCCGCAAAGTGAGAGGCGCCGGGTACTGATGTCATCCGGAAGCGCACTGAAGATGCGGATCGCGCAGCCGCCAGACAAGGTAGGAGAAAGACTGACTTGAGTATAAACCGAGGTAAGATTTTCAGGCTTTTTTTAAAGCCTGAAAACCTCGGTTTATACTCGAGTATATACAGTAACCACATTAAAAAACGTTAAAATACCATTTCACACTAGCGGTCATTGTTATCCAAGATTTCATAAAGTAAGGAAATATAAACATACAGAGAGATTCAATGAAAGTTCTTATTGTTAAAAAATGGTGCTAGTTTTGTCCCAACCAATCAGATCTTATTTAACGTTTGAAAGCTAAAATCTGGTTGTGGCAAAATTAGCACTATTTTTAACGAACTTTTAAAACTTTAATGTGTGCTCTCTGAAAAAACATAATATAAGCTGTAAGTAAAGAACAGACTGTAGTCATTGTCACCAAGTCATGTCTGGATTTATATATGCAAAAACCCACACAGCCAGCGCAAAGAAGGAGTTAAAGTTGTGCTAATCGATATAAAATTGGTTAGCACAACTTTAACTATGGAAAACATCTTAGCACCCCTGAAAAAATGAGCACATTACATTTACAATGGTTGTCTGTGATGGGGGCTGTATCTGTGGTAGGAAAACGTATCCCCTTTCTGGCCCTTCCCCCCTCGCAGCTCCTGTTGTAATTATGCCTATGATTTATCTCCAAAAAAAGAGGCATAGATTTAGCTATAAAAATTTGCAGTTACAGTTGCATTGGGTAGTTAACAATAAAATAATATCTTATAGTTAACTTTAAAAAAAACCCAATTTTTACTTAAAGTAATCTACAAATCCAAACCTATAATAATCCAAACTTGAATCTCACATTAGATCCTCTAATTAATTCAGGCGAATTATAAACTTGAGCTTCCGGCTCTGGTAAAGACACAAACGGGCCATTTCACGGCTAGACAAGACAAGCAAAAGGAAAACGTGAACAGACCCGCCTGACCAAAATGGCGGCTAATGCACAGGAGCCCACCTCAGAAAACCAGAGAGATCAGGGCCTATACACCTCAGACGAGGAAACTCAAACCCCACTGCACGAAGCTCCAAAATCGTATCTGAAGTCGCAAACCTACTTAAAACAGACAATGTCAAGACAATAAATCGATTCATTGACAAAATTTTGCACGCTCCAACAGGAACTTAAAGGGGAACTGTGGTCTCCAAACATTTGAGTTTAAATGAAAGGTCAGTTTCCTACATTTAAAGCAAACCATTAACCACCACTGTACGTGCTCCACAGCCCAAGATATAAAGAAATGACTGACCAGAAAGTTAATGGGTGGAAGGCTGACATGTGACATTCCTAAGGCTTCTCCTGCACAGTGCCGCCGGCGAGCACAGCCTCAGACTCCCTCAGTGTGTGAGGGAGACAGGAAGTCCCTCCTCCTCTCTGCTGTGTGAAGGACCTGCAGCTGCAGAGAAGGTAAGGGAATCTACAGCCCTTCTTTCTCACTATGTTTTGGGGGGGATAGGGGGGTGGTGTCAGAGTGGCCCACGGCACCCGCGAGTGGGCAGGGCCACGACACCCACGAGTGGGCGGGGACATGGCACCCACGAGTAGGCGGGGGCACGGCACCCACGAGTGGGTGGGGCCACGGCGGGCTGTAAGGGAATGGGCCAAGGGGGGCCTGCAACTGGAGGGACCATGGGGTCCATGAGTGGGAGGGACCAGGGGGGGTGCAAAGGGTATGAGACACAGGGCAGATTGACTGACAGGTTTCAGAGCAGGAAGAGCAGGGGACCTGGTGATGCTGCTGCCATATCACACACAAAAATGTAAATATCTTCAAAACTATGTTAAATAAACAATGAAAAGAGCAATTCCTATCAATTTACCTAAAGTAATTTTTGGACCACAGTTCCACTTTAACTCCCACTCGCTTAGAAGAAGCAGAGCGCAGAATCCTTGTATTGAAGGAAGGCATGGACAAATCGGCGGCTATAATACCCGAGCTCGAGCAAAAAAACTATTCTGAAAAACAGATCAAGAAGAAACAATCTTCGCTTCCTAGGTCTACCGGAATCCTATACGCCAGTGGCTCTGATAGACCTCTGTGCCCACACCATACCATAAATTCTAGGTATTACAGATCCCATAATAGTGGAATGGGCACATAGAACTGGCCCCCGTGCCAATCAACACAACTTCCGAACCCAGTAATTGCCAGATATTTAGACTACACAGACAAGGCCACAATCCTATGCGTCTACAGACAGAACCGTGGCCTACAGGTAGACAGCCGCAGGATTTTGGTCTTCGCAAATTATTCAGCAGAGGTTAGCTGAAAGAGATGGAACTTTGCAAGTATGCACCTTGCTATACAAATGGGAAATACATCTCATTTCAAACACCACAAGAAGCTCTACATTATATCGAAAACCAGGAAAATCCTTCTATGTGATCGCCAACAGCCACACAAAAATCAAGCCCTGACTGCCTTTCTCCACGCCATCAAGCCACATCGCCAAAACAATCATATCCAAATAATGATCCAGGGAATTCTAATCCTCAATGAGGGAGGTAAGCCCCACAGACCTCTGGGGGATATGCATGCTTTGCTTCACGAAAAAAGTAAAGCCCCTGGTGATTTAGCAAACTTGAAACAGTTTCCATGTTTGGAAGACCTCAAGACATATCTAAAATGTTTCCTCTCTACTCTACCTTTAACCCTTTCACTGCCAGGAGATTTTCATTTTTTTTGCGTTAACTGCCAGAAGAATTTTCAGGATTTTGCCCTTAATCGCTTTAGACTAATTTTACAGTAGGAAACCTTGCAGTAAATCAGGAATATTATACATTGTTTTTTTCAGCACAAAGTGTACTTTAACATGGTAACAGAATTTTTGACCTTCCCGGACACACACACATTCTGGAATTATGGGTAAAATATGTAAAAAAAAATGAAAAATTTGCAAATTTTCATGGATTTTTCACATTTTTACTTATAGTTATCTTAAGGTTACGCACAAAAATCTTACTGTTTCTAAAAGCTCTGATACTCCCTAGTACAACGATACCAGATATATGTAGGTACCCGACTTTTCCTGTACAGGAGACCCCCCCAAACTAAAACTGCACCTTCTAGAATATTACACCAAATTAAAATGTATAACTACTACTGACAGTTAACATAGAATATCTTCCAAATTAACTAAAATATCCCCACAAGTGAGATATTTTTAGAAACTACACACCTCAGCTCCATTATTTAATGGTCCCACATTCTCAGTCCTCATTTTTTACCATTTATATACTTAAAAAACATCTTGGGGTTGGACTTGCTTTGTTCGGCAATCCGTATTTCATTTTCTATTTTAGCTAGTTTAATTGCTTTCTTGCACTCTTTATTACAGCTTTTGTACTCCCTGTGAGCCTGTTCTGTGCCTTCTGCTTTCAAAATTTTAAAAAGCCCTTTTCTTTTTTTCCATTTCCCTTTTTACCTGAGCATTAAGCCATGCAGGAGTGGACCTAATTTTTTTACACTTGTTTCCTAAAGGTACCGATTTGGAAATGTTATAGTTTAATATCCCTTTAAAAGTGGTCCACATCTGCTCAGTATCTTTACCTAGAAACAGTTCCCCCCAGTCTATGAGCAGGAGCGATTCCTTTAAAAGCATAAAATTAGCTTTCCTAAAGTTAAAAGTTTTTGTTAAGCCAGTGCACTTTAGTTTTCTGCAACCTATATTAAATGACACTATATCATGGTCACTATTCCCTAAGCTTCCCATTACCTTCATCTCCAAAATGAGCTCTGGGTTATTAGATATCACCAGATCCAACAACGCATTCTTTCTAGTAGGAACTTCTACCATCTGTGAAAGAAAATGCTCATATAGGAAATTTAAGAACTTTATACCTTTTGAGGTGCTGGCAGTTCCATTACTCCAATCTATTTCAGGGTAGTTAAAATCCCCCATAACCAGAACATGCCCCATACCAGCATACCTTCGCCAACTGCATATGGAGATTCATTTCCACCTCTTCCCCGGCATTTGGCGGCTTATAACACACTCCAACAATTAATTTACCTACCTTCTTGCTTCCTGTACACAGTTCCACCCATAATGTTTCTGCCGCATCGTTTGCTCCCCCATCTAT